>SJYO01028515.1:242466-390787 GCA_006410555.1 Capra ibex
ACCTAAATAGAGACCCGAAAGATAAAACAAGGTAACTAGATATACAGACAGAAACACGGTCATGGTATGACAGAACTACTGACACCGAAACATCATCTCGGACTTCAGTCCGTTCAACTAAGGAGGTCAAGGTAAGAAGAAAGAGTTCTAACGAAACCGATAAGCTCCAAAAAACATAAAGGTATGTTTAGAACTTTAATAAACAAGATCAAGACACTTTTTACACCGACCATCGAACTATCCCTAACGTAACTTAAACATTTAACGAAACCCATCATATGAGTAAAAGTGATATAACTAAGAAGGCTAGGTACTTGTACCATATAAAGAGGTAGATAATCCCAGGAGAAACTAAAGAAAGTAGTCACAAAACATCAAAAGATATATATCCAGAAATCAAAGAAATCCATCTATATAAGGATTCATAAAATAAGAAAAGCAACGTTACCACTTACCTTAAACAAAGGAATTAAAGAAAAAGATGAAAGAGTAATAAGCACATATCCTTACGTTCCCTAAAGACACACAACTAAAATATAGGACGTTGAAATATATAAGTAACTACTCGAGATCATTAAAAGACCACCTCAGAAATCCCAAAAGGTACATCTCCTAGTACAGTAGACGTTTGTCACTCTCAAAATGAAGAAGAAAAGGTTAAACCTAAGGAAAATAAAGAAAAAGACGAGACTAACGACACCGGTTTTGAAGGTCTTGATACAACTTATCATCGCCACTTTCACCTGTGGGAACAGAACAAGGACTGAAATCCCCTTTACGAAAGTTAAAAAGTGGTAACTCCTATTACAAACGATACCCAAACAGTATATATCGAAAATAATACAACTCCATACAAGGAAGTCTTAAATTTTTACATCACTCAACCCCTTCAAATCCCACGATCCTTCTTATGGTTAGGTCAACTTTTATTCTCTTCCGAAAGACTCTCTTCCACACACATGGAACGTTCACCTTCCTACTAATCCCTCAACCCTTACAAACTCGGTGTCCCTTATTTTGCACGTCTGCTAGCCGTCACTCCCCTACTGTAATAACTTCTCCACCGGTCAACGACCGAGTGTGTCTAGGGACATTCCGTGAGATTCCGTAAATTTGAAATAGGACTTCCGTCTTTTTTCCAGTCGGTAACATCCAAAAAGGAAACGTTTTTGAACACTTTTATATTGTAGTCTTTTTTCGTGTCTAGTTTTCCTATGTTGGGTGACTTAATTATATTTCACTTGTATGAACATATTGATGGTGAACCCAGTTCTTTCTTACAGTAGTCGTACGATCTTCGAAAGGCACCCGGAAGGATGAGATAGTGTTTTCTTGGTGAGAGGACTAAAGATCGTGACCCCTTTACTGAAAACGACGAAAACGTGAAATATAATTACCTTGGTATACCATACGAAAAGACAGACGAAGAAATTGACTTCTAATACAGACACTTCAAGAAGGTACCAAAATACACAATTGTCACGTTCACAATTAACAAGTCAGTACAGACTGAGAAATACTAGGGTACCTGACATCGGGCGGTCCGAGGAGACAGCTACCTTAAGAGATTCGTTCTTATAACCTCACCCAATAAGAAAAGAGGTCCCCTAAAAGGACTGGGTCCCTCACTTCGGGCCAGAGGACGTGACGTCCGTCTAAAAAAATAGCAAACTCGGTGGTCCCTTCGGACACGTATTGTCACCAAACAAGTAAAAGACAAAGAAATACTAGTCACGACACAGGACAAATTTTTGAGGATGAGACTCTAGTCCTTATGTCAGCGAGTAGAAAAAAAAAAATATAACCTCATATCAACTAGAGTAGATATGAGGTTATATCAACAAGACGTGAGCCGGGATGGGGTGGGGCGAGGGGAGAGGTGGGGAGGTGGGGGGGTGGGGGCGTAAATTCCGATCTTACATTACATCTTCTTTTCTACCAGGTGACTCTTCTGAATTAGTGAAATTGAAAAATCGAATTACAAAAATAACGGTGCTTATAACTTTAAGACACTTCACTCTGACTCTAAAACTACAAGTCTAAAATTTCATAATGGTATATAGTATTTTGTTGTCACTTCGTATAAATAATAAAGGATAACAAACAAACAGAAAATATCCGACGGAACGACCGAGACGTTCTTTTACCTGACCTTCGCTGGTGTCACTTTGTTCTCGTGAAAGATCTTAGTGAATTCTGACATTTTGGTAGGAATTCAGTATTCCTAAACTGAAATATATTTTTGAATAAAGTCTTTTTTCTTAAAAGATAAAATCTTCTATAAATTTTTAATAAAATGTATGGACGAGTTCCGAATTAACTTTACACTTATACGTGATATTAAACGTTGAATGAAACACACATAATAAAGGATATTTATTTTTCTGAACACGGACTATCCGATTTTAAAGTATGTCTTTTCAATTTTCTTATTCTGTGAGTATATGAAAATTAAGTCTAAGTGGTCAAAAATTTTTTTTAAATAAATAAACCAACACGGTCCAGAATCAACACCGTACACCTTAGATCAAGAGACTGGTCCTTAACTTGGACCCCTCGAGCCTAAGAATTGGCGACCCGGTAACCTTCAAGGAGATCTAAGTGGTCAAAAATTGTAAAACGGTGTAAACAGAGGAGAGAGAGGGAGAAAGAGGAGGGGAGGTGTCATAAAAAATACTTGATAAATCTTCATCTAAAATGTGTAGTGTGTAGAAATAGGGAAATTATGAAGTGACATGTAGGACATATTTACTCCAATAAAAGAATGTACTGGTGTCACGTCAATAGTCTGAGTTCTTTAAATTGTAACTATTGTTGTAATAATTAGATGACTGCTACTTAAAGTAGGCAACAAGGTTATCACTCACGAAAAGGGAATCTGCTAGATCAGATCCTAGTATGTAAGGTGAATCAACAGCACAGAGAAGTCGGAGAGACGGAGAACTAGACTCGGTCGAGGAGTCGGACTCGTGGGAACTGGGAAGACCTCTCACGTCCGACGGAACACTTGGCAGTCACGACGGCACACAGGCAGAAGACACGCAGTGCCACCTAAGCACAACACGTCGGTATATGCACGATAGCACAGGAGTCTGGTGTCGACCTCCGTGCACTGTCGACGTGTAATGACCACTGTAATTAAAACTAGTGAACAAAGACTATAACAGGGGTAGAGGTGTCATGTCGACAAAAGGAAAACATTAAGACTCATAAAAAATTCCTCAATCTAATATACATTCGAAAATAAAAGGACATAATTTTTCCATTATTACGATGTTTTATGTCTATTTGCACTTCTTCTGTGAACCCATAAATTGAAAGATCAGGGAATATGTGTATGTCTACACATTCCCTGAAAAATTTTGGTTTTTCGTACCATGATACATCGAGAATAAAAAAAGAGTGGACTGTTATAGACGATTCATAGAATGACGCAGAAGTGGGTGTTCCACAGTATGTCTCTTCTCACACTCACTTCCTCGGTCTGTACCGTACCTCTCCCATCGACCCTCGCCCCTGGAGTCCGTTTAGTTCGTCACTTAATTCGTGGTCTACTCGAAGTCTTCTTCATATACATATCAGTCTCGTACCACGTATTTGATATGTTTCAGTATTTACACTTCGTCAACAACCTTTTCAAAGGACAAAGACTGACCTCGGTGCTAATAATGATTCGTTAATTCCTCGTTAATGAAAACTAATAATGATTATTAATATTAACTAATAATGATTCGTTAACTCGTTAATTCTTTTTCCGGATAGAATAAATATCCATATTTTACATTAAGTACCTCCTCCTTTACCGTTGGGTCAGGTCATAAGAACGGACCTCTTAGGGTACCTGTCTCCTCGGACCTCCCGATATCAGGTCACCCCGCCCCCCAGTGTTTTCTCAGTCTTTGCTGAATCGTTCATTTGTGGTGTGTGAGTTAGGTTAATAACCCTTTGTAAATTTATAGAAACCTTATTGAACTCATACACTCAACTGAAAGAATTGGTATTTAAAATATTTTAAATTTATATTCTTATAGTTTGGTCAGGATTTCCTTTAGTTGTGACTTATAAGTAACCCTCCTGACTACGACTTCGACTTCGAGGTTATGAAACCGGTGGACTATGTTTCTCGACTGAGTAACCCTTTCTGGGACTACGACCCTTTCTAACTTCCGTCCTCCTCTTCCCCCGTTGTCTCCTACTCTATCAACCTACCGTAGTGACTAAGTAACCTGTACTCAAACTCGTTTGAGACCCTCTATCCCTCCTGTCCCTTCCTGTCCCTGTCCCTTCGGACCACACGACGTCAGGTACCCCAGCGTTTCTCAGCCTGTACTGAATCGTTGACTTGTTGTTTTACGGGCAGTTTTCAAAGACTACTTTTAAATTGTAGGTTTAGTTTTACACGGTATTCATTTTTACATGTGATCTTAAGTCTGAGTCGTACTTTTTGTGACAATTCACTAAATAAATAAACAGTAACTAATGTACAACTACAGTAACAAAATGATATAATCCTATCTATTTCATCTAATGAAATTTTTAATTTTGATAAGATTGTTTCACTGTACGAAATCTCATCATCCCTTTTATGGATCTTTGAATAATCTTAAGATTAATAAAAACAAGTACAACATAGTCAACTAAAATATCCTGTTCCGTCTATAATCCGGAAACCGTAGAGATCCAGATTCCGTGAGATCGGACTTGGGGAATGGAGAAGATCGACACCCGGGAAACAAAAAAGGATCTCCTTCAAAGGTCAGCAGTCGGATCTTTAAACCATGTGTGTGAAACCAAACTTCGAACTCAAAACGAAACTTTAATAGAAAAATATTGAAGAGTTCTCTTAAAGACCTTCGAAGTTTTAAGAACTTCTGCTTTAGGTACAAAGAAGAGAGTGACTATATTTACTACTTCAGTCTAATTCCTCAAGAAACTGAGTCAAAGTCACACTAACTTCCAAACGAGACCCTTTGAAGGTTTTCGACACAAGAATTAGTCACTCTTTTGTGAAGACGAAGATTCATGGACCCTTCACACTTGTCAAGTCAAGTCAGTGAGTTAGTACAGACTGACGTTGGGGTACCTGAAGTCGTCCGGTCCGAAGGGACAGGTTCCAGTTTAGGGCCTTAAATGAGTTTGAGTACAGGTAACTCAGCCACTACGGTAGGTTGGTAGAGGAGATAGTAGGGGAAGAGGACGGAAGTCAGAAAGGGTTGTAGTCCCAGAAAAGATTACTCGGTCAAGAAACGTAGTCCACCGGTTTCATAACCTCAAAGTCGAAGTCATAGTCAGGAAGGTTACTTGTGGGTCCTGACCAGAGGAAATCCTACCTGACCAACCTAGAGGAACGTCAGGTTCCCTGAGAGTTCTCAGAAGAGGTTGTGGTGTTAAGTTTTCGTAGTTAAGAAACCGTCGAAAGAAATATAAGGTTGAGAGTATAGGTATGTACTGAGGATCTTTTTGGTATCGAAACTGATCTACCTGGAACCAACCGTTTCATTACAGAGACGAAAAATTATACGATAGATCCAACCAGTATTGAAAAGAAGGTTCTTCGTTCGCAGAAAATTGAAGTACCGACGTAAGTGGTAGACGTCACTAAAACCTCGGGGGGTTTTCTTTCAGAACAAAGGTGGTAAAGGGGTAGATAAACGGTACATCACTACCCTGGTCTACGGTACTAGAATCAAAAGACTTACAACTCGAAATTCGGTTGAAAAAGTGAGAGGAGAAAGTAGTTCTCCGAGAAATCAAGAAGTGAAAGACGGTACGCCCACCACAGTAGACGTATAGACTTCAATAACTATAAAAGGATCGTTAGAACTAAGGGCGAACACGAAGTAGGTCGGGTCGCAAAGAGTACTATATGAGACGTATCTTCAATTTATTCGTGTCACTGTTATAAGTCGGAACTGTACGAGGAAAGGGATAAACCTTGGTCAGACAACAAGGTACAGGTCAAGATTGACAACGAAGGACTGGACGTATGTCTAAAGAGTTCTCCGTCCAGTCCACCAGATCATAAGGGTAGAGAAATTCTTAAAAGATCTCAAACAACATCAGGTGTATCAGTTTCAGAAACCGTATCAGTTATTTCGTCTTCAGCTACAAAAATACCTTGAGAGAACGAAAAAGTTACTAGGTAGCCGTACAACCGTTAAACTAGAGACCAAGAAGACGGAAAAGCTTTAGGTCGAACTTGTAAACCTTCAAGTGTCAAGTACCTGACAACTTCGGACCGAACCTCTTAAAACTCGTAATCAAATGATCGTACACTCTACTCACGTTAACACACCATCAAATTCGTAAGAAACCGTAACGGAAAGAAACCCTAACCTTAGTCTTGACTGGAAAGGGTCAGGACACCGGTGACGACTCAAAGGTTTAAACGACCGTATAACTCACGTCGTGAAAGTATCGTAGTAGAAAATCCTGAACTTTATCTCAAGTTGACCTTAAGGTAGTGGAGGTGATCGAAACAAGCATCACTACGAAAGATTCCGGGTGAACTGAAGTGTGAAGTCCTACAGACCGAGATCCACTCACCAGTATGGTAGGACTAATAGACCCAACACTTCTAGAAAAAACGTATCAAGGAGACACATAAGAACGGTGGAGAAGAATTATAGAAGACGAAGACAATCCAGGTATGGTAAAGACAGGAAATAACATGGGTAGAAACGTACTTTACAAGGGAACCATAGATTAAAAGAACTCTAGAGATCAGAAACGGTAAGATAAAAAAGGGAGATAAAGAACTTGTCGTAATGTAATTTGAGTTTGAGGAAAGGTTCGGTGTAATGTCGTAATTTGTTATGTATGTCTACACTCTGAACCTGGTATTTCTTCCGACTCGTGGTTTCTTG
The DNA here is from genome assembly GCA_006410555.1 of Capra ibex. Taxonomy (NCBI): domain Eukaryota; kingdom Metazoa; phylum Chordata; class Mammalia; order Artiodactyla; family Bovidae; genus Capra; species Capra ibex. Next base: position 249,333 of record SJYO01028515.1, read on the forward strand.
ACTACGAAAACTCAACACCACGACCTCTTCTGTGAACTCTCAGGGAACCTGTCGTTCCTCTAGTTTGGTCAGTTAGGATTTCCTTTAGTCAGGACTTACAAGTAACCTTCCTGACTATGACTTCGATTTTGAGGTTAGAACACCGGTGGACTACGTCTCTCGACTGAGTAATCTTTTCTGAAACCACGACCCTTTCTAACTCCCGTCTCCTCTTCCCCCGTTTTTTCCTACTCTATCAACCTACCGAAGTAACTGAGTCATCTGTACTCAAACTCGTTGGAGGACCTCTACCACTTCTTGTCCCTTCGGACCGGACGACATCAGGCACCTCAACGTCTCAACCTGTGCTGACACGTTGACTCGTTGTTGTCTGACATACTTTAAATCGTTTAGATATAACGATTGGGACCATTGTCAGTCGGTGACTTCCTACCCGTACTTTCTTATTACTTTTACAAGTTACTTTTTTATAAGATAAAAAGACTGTTTCGGATTCGACCCGACTGATTTTAGATTCAATCTAAGGATCTCACCCTTGGTTCATCGACACCAAAGTACGGGGACGTTCAGACCCAATGTCGATTATGGAAGAACGGGGTGGAAACACAGAAATATTTTCGAAAGACAAACATGATGGGGAACCTTGTGGAAAGATCAAGTAGTCGATAACTTATTTCAGTTAATCCAGAATTTTAACTAAGGTAACTTAAAATAAAAATTGTGATATATGTTAAATATGTAAATTTTTTGTAAAATTAGACTTGTAAAAGTTTGTAAATCATTATACTGTTTGAGGGTGTATAGATATTGGATCTAATTTATCATAAAACGATTTAAACGAAGTAAACAAAAGATTGACTTGATAAAATACCATTTAGGGTATGCAGTATAAAGAATTAGAGAAATTTTTACACGAAAATTTTTTTTCGGGTATTATGGTAATAGTGTGGACTCTTTTAGTTGTTATGAGGAAATTATAAAGTAGAGACCAGACATAAATTCAAAGAGATTAACGGGGGATTTACAGAAAAATGTCAGCCAAACAAATATAAGTTTATTTATAGGAGTGGAAACCATTCTAAAAAGTCTCGGGAAATCAGTCTTAATTAGTAGACAGAATCCGTGGTTTAGTACATTCTTAATGGGTACCTTTCATTTAACCTTCTTTGTACTAAATGGTACGGGCTAAGGGTCTTATCACGGATCCGATGCTAATGTGTTTTGACGTAAAACTTTTCGTTACTGATACCGTTTCGTCTCGAGACTCAAATTAAGCCGAACACCCTAGGATCGAGGGGGTGGTTCCTAGTTTGGGTCCAAGGGTCGTTACCTTAGAGTCTCAGAATTAGAGACTCGGTGGTCCCTTAAGGGTTCCCGATGTGTAAAATTAAAATTGAACACCCGGTACTATCTAAGGATATTCTAAAGGAAAAAGAGGAGGAAAGTAGGATATTTGTTAAGTAGAAATTAATTTTACTCCGAAAAGAATCTTGGAAGACTGTTCGAAATCTTTAAGACGTCTTCCTCGTAATTTTCCGAAGAAACTAAGACAAGTCATGTTTAACAAGTCAGTGAGTCAACGCAGACTGAGAAACGCTGGGGTACCTGACGTCGTGTTGTCCGAAGGGACAGGTAGTGGTTGAGGACCTCGAACAAGTTTGAGTACAGGTAGCTCAGTCACTCCGGTAGGTTGGTAGAGTAGGACAGCAGGGGAAAAGGAGGACGGAAGTTAGAAAGGATCGTAGTCCCAGAAAAGTTTCCTCAGTCAATAAGAGTAGTCTACCGGTCTCATGACCTCAAAGTCGAGGTCGCAGTCAGGAAGGTTAATTATGAGTCCTGACTGAAGAAAAGCCTACTTGACCAACCTAGAGGAACGTCAGGTTCCCTGAGAGTTCTCAGAAGAGGTCGTGGTGTCAAGTTTTCGTAGTTAAGAAGCCACGAGTCGAAAGAAATATCAGGTTGAGAGTCTAGGTATGTAATGATTACGTTTCTCGTATCGAAACTGATCAACCCTGGAAACAACCATTTCGTTACAGAGACGAAAAATTATACGACAGATCCAACCAGTATCGAAAAGAAAGTTCCTCGTTCACAGAAAATTAAAGTACCGACGTCAGTGGTCGACGTTACTAAAACCTTGGTTTTTTTTTTTTTCTCAGAGTGACAAAGCTAACAAAGGGGTAGATAAACGGTACTTCACTACCCTGACCTACCGTACTCGAAGAAAAAGACTTATAACTCAAAATTCGGTTGAAAAAATGAAAGGAGAAAGTGAAAGTAGTTCTCCGAGAAATCAAGAAGCGAAAGACGGTATCCCCACCACAGTAGACGTATAGACTCCAATAACTATAAAGAGGACCGTTAGAACTAAGGGCGAACACGAAGTAGGTCGGACCGTAAAACGAACTACATGAGACACAGTCAATTCATCCGTCCCACTGTCATAAGTCGGAACTACATGAGGAAAGGACGAAACCTTCGTCAGACAACAATGTACAGGTCAAGATTGAACGAAGAACTGTACGTATGTCTAAAGAGTCCTCCGTCCAGTCAAGTCAAGTCAAGTCAAGTCAGCGAGTCAGCACAGGCTGAGAAACGCTGGGGTTCTTAGCGTCGTGCGGTCCGGAGGGACAGGTAGTGGTTGAGGGCCTCAAGTGAGTCTGAGTACAGGTAGCTCAGGCACTACGGTAGGTCGGTAGAGTAGGAACCAGCAGGGGAAGAGGAGGACGGAGGTTAGGGAGGGTCGTAGTCTCAGAAAAGGTTACTCAGTTGAGAAGTGTACTCCACCGGTTTCATGACCTCAAAGTCGAAATCGTAGTAAGGAAGGTTTCTTTAGGGTCCCAACTAGAGCAAGTCTTACCTGACCAACCTAGAGGAACTTGTGGTGTCAAGTTTTCGTAGTTAAGAAGCCGCGAGTCGAAAGAAGTGTCAGGTTGAGAGTATAGGTATGTACTGGTGACCTTTTTGGTATCGGAACTGATCTGCCTGGAATCAGCCGTTTCATTATAGAGACGAAAAATTATACGACAGATCAAACCAGTATTGAAAAGAAGGTTCCTTATTCGAAGAAAATTAAAGTACCGACGTCAGTGGTAGACGTCACTAAAACCTCGGGGGGTTTTATTTCAGACTGTGACAAAGGTGACAAAGGGGTAGATAAAGACTACTTCGTTACCCTGACCTACGGTACTAGAAGTAAAAGACTTACAACTCGAAATTCGGTTGAAAAAGTGAGAGGAGAAAGTGAAAGTAGTTCTCCGAAAAATCGAGGAGAAGTGAAAGGCAGTAAACCCACCACAGTAGACGTATAGACTCCAATAACTATAAAGAGGGTCGTTAGAACTAAGGTCGAACACAAAGAAGGTCAGGTCGCAAAGAGTACTACATGAGACGTATCTTCAATTTATTCGTCCCACTGTTATATGTCGGAACTGTATGAGGAAAAGGATAAACCTTTGTCAGACAACAAGGTACAGGTCAAGATTGACAACGAAGGACTGGACGTATGTCTAAAGAGTTCTCCGTCCAGTCCACCAGACCATAAGGGTAGAGAAAGTCTTAAAAGGTGTCAAATAACACTTATATTTGATGCTTTTTACAAATTAAAAGAAACTTCATTAGATGTGTACAGAGATCAATGTTGAACCCAATGTGTCCTTCTTAATCCACCATCATTGACCCAATCTTCAATATAAATACAAGACGACATATATTCTGTTAATAAACGTTTATTGTTAATGATGACTAACTTACGGATGGAGTCCGTTTTGTCTTACGATGTAAGAACCCTATGTCAGATGGTAAAAAAGGTCGAGGGACGACTCGATTCAAACAGGGGTAAAATGCTCTCAGTATTTCGGATTCATCAAAGGACTTCAGTCAGTCGATTATTTCACACCGACCCTACCGGTTGACTGGACTTGACTCCAGTCAAACTTGCGTTTCAGGTACTGATCTTGATTTTGGCTCATTGTCTCGACCTAGACCGGGAAGTCTCTTGCGACAGAAGCTAAAATGTAACAAAATGTTTTAAAATGTAAAAAAATTTATTACCTCGAACGTGAGAAAAGAATTAAGGTCAACGATTCTCACCCCACGTCTTTCTTGTCTCTATAACAGTCTGTCTTGACCCGAGACTAACGTAGAGGTGGTGAATGACCGATATGCTGATCTCGTAGAGACTCGGATTTTTTGAATAGAACGTTTTTACAGCTTTTCTGAGGATCTCCTCTTGTATCCGTTTTGTGAGAGTCTGTATTTAGTGTCGTCCTAGGAGATACTAGGTGGAGGGTCTTAAGACCTTTATTTTCGTTTTTATTTGTTTACCCTAGATTAATTTTAATTTTCGAAGACATGTTGTTTCCTTTTATATTCGTTCCACTTTTCTGTCGGAAGACTTACCCTCTTTTATTATCGTTGACTTTGTTGACTGTTTGTTGATTAGAGTTTTTATATGTTCGTTGAAGACGTCGAGTTAAGGTCTTTTTATTTGCTGGGTTAGTTTTTTACCCGGTTTCTTGATTTATCTGTAAAGAGGTTTCTTCTGTATGCCTACCGATTGTTTGTGTACTTTTCTACGAGTTGTAGTGAGTAATAATCTCTTTACGTTTAGTTTTGGTGTTACTCCATGGTGAAGTGTGGTCAGTCTTACCGACGCTAGGTTTTTAGACGTTCGTTATTTACGACCTCTCCCACACCTCTTTTCCCTTGGGAGGATGTGACAACCACCCTTACGTTTGATCATGTCGGTGATACCTCTTGTCACACCTCTAAGGAATTTTTTAACGTTTATCTTGATGGAATACTGGGTCGTTAGGGTGACGACCCGTATGTGTGGCTCCTTTGGTCTTAACTTTCTCTGTGTACATGGGGTTACAAGTAGCGTCGTGACAAATATTATCGGTCCTGTACCTTTGTTGGATCTACAGGTAGTCGTCTACTTACCTATTCTTTCGACACCATGTATATGTGTTACCTCATAATAAGTCGGCAATTTTTCTTAAGTAAACTTAGTCAAGACTACTCTACCCACTTTGACCTCGGTTAATATGTCTCACTTCATTCGGTCTTTCTTTTTGTGGTTATGTCATATGATTGTGTATATATACCTTAAATCCTTCTACCGTTACTGCTGGGACATACGTTCTGTCCTTTTTTCTGTGTCTACACATATGGTCTGAAAACCTGAGTCTCCCTCTCCCTCTCCCACCCTACTAAACCCTCTTACCCTTAATATTGTACATATGACAGTACATTCTTAACTTAGCGGTCAGGTACAGACTGCATCCCACGTCGAACGAACCCCGACCACGTACCCCTACTGGGTCTCTCTACAACACCCCTCCCTCCACCCTCCCCCCAAGTACAAACCCTTGCGTACATTCTTAATTACTAAAATTTTAAATTTTTTTATTTTTATTTTTTAATTTTTTTTTTTACAGCTTTTCTAAGAACATGTCGCAGACCGTGTGGCTAAGACTAAATTAATAATAAGGGCACTAAGACGTCGGAGGACGTACAAGGCACGTTCCAAACCGACGATCGAACGACGACGATGACGATTCAGAGAAGTCAGCACAGGCTGAGGCACGCTGGGGTGTCTGCCCCCGGGTGGTCAGAGGGGGCAGGGACCCTAAGAGGTCCGTTCTTGTGACCTCACCCAACGGCAAAGGAAGAGGTTACGTAGTTTCACTTTTCACTTTCACTTCAGCGAGTCAGCACAGGCTGAGAAGCGCTGGGGTGCCTGACGTCGGATGGTCCGAGGAGGTGGGTACCCTAAAAGGTCCGTTCTCATGACCTTACCCCACGGTAACGGAAGAGACCCGACGATCGAATCCCCCGGACGATCGAATCCCCACTCAATTTTGACCTGTTCTATTTCGGTCGGAAGTCCCAGCAGATTCTTTAGAAGAGAACCTTTAGAGAGGTCAACTAAGAAACAAAGAAGGAGTGTAGGACTAAAAAAAATTACCAATTTTTTAGTTCTGTTCCTCCTTAATAAGACTTTCCTTGAAATGTCAAATATACACACGGTGTAGGGTAAAAACCTCGAAAATTACACTGAACCTAACTAAGATTAAATGAATGGACGTGGTTCCTCGGAGGGTACCCCGGGGGTAAAGACGCCGAGGAAAGGGCCTAGAGGAAAATGTCCCCGACGAAAAGTGGTCAAAACCGATAGGCTCGAGAGGACCAAGAGTCAATGTCCCCGCGATTGCCAGTCGGAGCCGAGCGAGGCTCGCCTCCAACTCTTAGCACCGCCCGCCGTCCCCCGCGAGCGCAGGCCGACGAGCCGCTGACTCCTGGGCCTCAGGGCGTCCCCCGCGGGTCAACGGCCCGTGGGCCGTCCCTTTCGTTCAGTTCGTGGCGTGTCGGGGGCGCGCAGGGCGCACTGATCTTGCGAGGCCGGCCGGAAGGCCTCGCCCGCACCAACCATATATTCCGCGCCCCCAACTCCAGTCCTAAGCCAAGACCCGCAATCGTAGCAGGCGAGCACTCCAGGGCGGCCTAGGGGGTCCACTCGGAGGGAGCCTACTTCCGCGACTAGTAGACCGAGCTCAGACCGAAACGCTATGCAATCGGCCAAACCGAGGGTGGTCCAACTCAGGACAATCGACTCAAAACTAGTTATAAAACCTAAAAGGGGGGGAGGGATATCTAAACCTAAGATGAGGATTCAGTAGTACCCGAAATAGGTTGAGGACTACTTTTTCTTCCTTCATTCAAAAATTTCGTTAACTTTTAAAACTGATTTTTCTAATTGAAAATTTCTACTTGTCTACCACGGCTAAACCTCTTTCATATTTTACTATATCTCGATAAAATAATATAAAGTTCATAAAGCGTGACTTTGTAGCCTTATAAAATAAGAGACAATCGAATAAGGAAACCACAAAAAGTACTGGCACCGTCGCTGACCTCGAAGCCGTAAACGATACATAAGGGAAGCTTTTTGGCTACACTACATTCATTCGTAAGTAGTAAATAACTTTGCAAAAATCATCACAATCCAACTGGAAGTCAAATACTTTACGTACCATAGTCAAAGGACCAAAAAGGGTCTCTTATTCTTACAGCTTAACACTTAACCCTCAGTCCGGTCTTTCGTAGGTCCAAAGTCTTCCGATAATTTACTACTATAACTACCTCATTCAAACAAAGAACATAGATTTATAGGAAAGTAGGTAAAGTTGGAAAGTAGGAGGAGAAGAGGACGTCGTTTTATTTCAACAAAAAAAAAAATTCGTATGTACAACTTTACATTTCAAGAACCTATCAGAAAACCCTATATATAGTAGTTAGAATTTAGTAGTAAAATTACTGTAAAATTTTACAGTCAAATGATCTTTCCAGAAAGGATTACACCATTTCAACCGACTAAGTCAACAGATGTTATTTGGATTAAATTCGGGACCTATATTCCATTTTATGGTACATAGGACCTGATATTCCTTGTCTCTTTGAACTTTGAGTAGAACCGGGTCACGTCCCGAGGTATCCGTCATTACCCTCCAAGACCGTCAAGTGGTGGATGTCCCAAGTTCGACTCGGGAAGACGGGGAGGGTCTTTGACCCCGTTCTCGAATTAAACGAACGAGAATCGGACCGTGAAGACGAGAGTAACGAGAGTCGAATACTCTTGTAAAAGGTCAGATCGGGGTATTTCCGTGATGTCTGGAACATGGGACGTCTCTTTAACTAGGAATTACACACTCGGTTTGACACTTCGAAAAATTTCTTGACAAGGTAGTTAAAGTCAATCGTTACTTACGGATTCATACGTGAGAAGACAGGGATCTCATCATATTTGGGTTATAGTCTCAACCAAATTTACGTGAATGAGATTACAAATTAGTCGAAAGAAAAAGGAAATCGGAACTAGCTTTTTCTTTAGGTCTTGGAACCCTTTGACACCTAGGATGACATGGATGTTTCCATAACGATGTAATTTTATACTAAATATAAATCGGGTTTGGAATCGTGGAAACAGACGTTTTGTCTACATTATGGAAAGTACAAATCCCACGGTAAATCACATCACAATTTTCTCTCACGACATCCTAACACCTCTAGATCAAATGTAGGAACGAGACAATAAGTGTCCACTAAAATCTGTTAAACCAGACTCCAAGAGTCTTAGATATTTTACCCGTGTCATTATAATCCGGGACGGAGTCTCTAATCTCCGAATTTCTTCTATTTCATCTATTTCGGGAAATCGTACCACAGACCGGGTATCATTCGTGAGTCTATTAATTGAAAATAGTAATAACACTATGTAGTAGAGGAAAAAATTGAATTAAAAATAAAATACAACCTCGTATCAACTAAAGGTCACAACACAATGTTATCAAAGTCCACATGTCGTTTCATTAAGTTAATATATATATATATGCATATATGTGTATATATGTATATAGGTAAGAAAAAGGTTAAGAAAAGGGTATATCCAATAATATCTTATGACTCATCTTGAAGGACACTATCCAGGAACAACAAATAGATAGAATATATTTCTTCACATATATACAGTCAGGGTCTGAAGACTAAATCGGGAAAAGGGGAGAAAGGGGAAACCATTGGTATTAAAACAAAAATTTTAGATACTCAGACAAATACGTATTAGAGTAAAATAGGTGACAAATAGTTTTCAATTATATTTCAGATAACACTATTTATTGTCCTTGAGGATTTTTGTCGTCACCGTAAGAGAAATTCGTTTTAATCGATTATAGGTGAGTAGGTTTGCCTATCTAAAAATTCTGAGAACTTTTCTAAAAAAATGTAAGATTTATAAAACTTTCATTTGTACATCAGACAACCTTACTTGTGCTGAATTTGACAGAGGCCTTTCAATACACACACACACACAAACACAAATTTGTTTCGTAAGTCTACTGTGTCGAACTGAATCTCTTCCCGCAGATCCTAGAAATTTCGATGGATGTAGAGGGACAAGGACCCCTTTATCTTTTGCACGCGCTTATTTACTCTTAGAGACTTACACTCAAGAAACCTTCAGTTCTGAACAGGAGTCGAGAGACAGAAAGGGGAATAACACTTTGAACCTAGTAAACATGGAAACAACTCATTTGCGTCACTCCTTTAAAATTCACGGATCGAGACACGATCCTTGTAATATATCGGTGAGTGTACCTTGTCTATGTGAAAAACTTGAATATCAAGTGTATTTTAGTATCCTTTATTTTTTTAGATCTTAGACAATTCACTTTTGCCCCATTTACATATACTAGAAAGAGAGGATATTGTGAGTCCTTGGGTTTCTGAAATAAATCTCCCTATCTTTGTCATGTACAACGACAAAATTAATCTCTACCCTTCTCCACTAAGAAACCGACGTTTACAATACACTATGAAAAAGGTCTCCCTTGATACATGTCTAGACTTTTCCCCTAGACTCCTACTTGTCTAGGATTGTTTTGTGAAATTAAAACAAAATAAACAAATTTCGAACATTGTTAGTTGGTTCTTACCTTCGGGTAACTTCTCAACGTCTTCCAGGCTTCCCGTTGGTCCACTGGTCAGGAGCGGAAAAAGAAGGTTTCTCATGAGATACTTAGATCACCTTTGTGAAGACGTGTTTGATCTAATACCTATGGTCACACGCCTTTACGAAGACGATGTAAAAATCCCGGACGGATGCAAAAACCTGAGACCTATTCCTTAATATTTCCATCGTGTCGTATTGGTGTATCAGGGTTTTATTCTAAGATACAACGAAACACATAACCTTAAAAACACAAATATTACGGGTTTACAAAAGGATATTTCTAAACAAATTAAGCTAACAGATATTATTTTATGTTAGACACGTTCTAAAGCATTTCTAGTCCATGTATAAATTTACCTCCCCTTTCTTAAAAAATACCCCCTATTTGTGTAAAACTTCGTACCTCTAAGTGAAAAAAAAAACTCTAAGTGAAAATTTAAAATAAATAAAAATTAAAAGTTTTCTAGAAGAAGAAGAAAAAAAAAAAAAATGAAAAAAAAAACATAAAACCAGTACGGTGTACAGTACACCCTAGTAAAAGGGTGGTCCCTAACTAGGACCCGGAGGTCACTTTCGAGACTTAGGATTGGTGATCCGGTGACCCATGGAAGTACCTCGAAGTAGAACATTTTTATTGTGGGACACGTTTAAAGTCACATTAAAAAAGGTTTCAGTAAGTAAGTGGTCTCTCGACAACTTATAGACGACAATCGGCACGTGACAAGAGCACGTCGGCTCCATTTAGTTACTTGTTTTGGTTTAAAACCTCCCTCTCCTTATTTTCTACCGTTCATGTTACTCCTTTCCCTTCTACTCTTACCTCATACTCTAAACCCCTAAACAGAACCTCCTTCATGATCCTAAGACCGCCACCACCCTTACACCGTATACACTCTGACCGGAGGTCTACGGTTCCGATTGCCACCACGAGTACACCCCTCCCCTCCTACCTCTCGTGGGGTGTTCAAACCCCGAAGAGAAGTGAAACCGGTCACCAGGTCCCTCTAGTTTCTACGTTAGTTTAGGTCGTACGGCGAACCGCGAGGGGGAACTGACAAGGACTTTTTCTCTGGTTTGTCTTTTATCGAAAAGTAATTGAAAAAAAAAGGTAATTGAAAAAATTTTTTAACTCTATATTAAGTGTCTCGTATCATAAATTTCAAGAGTTAAACCACCAAAAAATCATTTAAGTACTTCAAAATGTAAGGGTCGTGGATTAAGGTCTTGTAGAAGTCGTGGGATTTTCTTGGATGAAGACTAGGGAGACAGGGGTTGGAGTCCGTTTGTGATTAGAAACAGGGACACCTAAACGGATAAGAGACATGAAGTCTATTTATCCTAGTGTGGAATACACTGGAACCACGAATTGAGAATTGTCGTATTACAAAAGTCCCAGGGGGACACAACATGGTACTTAGTCATGAACCAAGGAAAAATACCGACTATAAGGTAACACACCTATACGGTGTAAAACGAATAGGTAGTCGACTGTCTGTAAACCCAACAAGGATGGAAAACCGACAATACTTCTTACGACGACACTTGTCGGTACACGTTCTAAAACACATCGGTATATAAAAGTAAAAAACCCCCCTATATGGGTCCAAGTAACTGAGAATATTTTTAGTATTCAGGGAAAAAGAATTAAAGGTAGACTTGTATTATCTTTAAATTCTCTTCCCGATTTAAAGTTGGTGGAAGTCCCGTTATTTTTAATCGATCTAGAATGATCTCAGAACCGTTAAGATTTTCCTAATTTCGTTCTGATGAAAACGTTGAAGACAATGAAGGAATAGTGGAGTTTAAAAGGGTCTATTTTTAGAGATAACAACTAGAGTTCCTTAATGTACATGGTTAATACTTCATGTTAAAATAAACGAATTCGAAGATTTCTCGTAACACCGTGACATCTCCGTTTATTTTTACTTGTCGGAACACTACCAACCGGTTAATCTTTAAATTCACAAACCCTCCCCCCTGACACGGAAAGTTGAAATTTTGTGTTCAGACTAACTTTACGTCACCGAAATCGTCTACTTGTTTCACCACCTTCCATGGTACGTCACCCAAACCCTCCCCTTTTCCGGTTGTCGTTATAACTTTGTATGTAAAGTTTTCTAAATAACTAAAGTAAAAAATATCACAAGAGACGTAAAAGGGGTTTACAAAATAAAACTTTTTAAAAGTTTATACGTCTCTTCAACTTTTTGATCATGTTTCTTGTGAGTGTGAAAAATAGTCAACTGTAAAAGGGTGTAAACGAGACAGAAAGACGTATGACACGAAAAAATTTTACTTGAGACTTTGATTCAATTTTCCATTTCGATAAATACGGATTCTCATTCCTATAAGATCGGTAACAATGTGACAATAGTCAGGATGTAGTACTCTTTGCGACCCGACCTTCTTCGTGTTCGGTCTTAGTTCTAATGGTCCTCTTTATAGTTATTGGGGTCTATACGTCTACTGTGGTGGGAATACTGTCTTTCACTTCTCCTTGATTTTTCGGAGAACTACTTTCACTTTCTTCTCTCACTTTTTCAACCGAATTTCGAGTTGTAAGTCTTTTAACTCTAGTGCCGTAGACCAGGGTAGTGAAGTACCCTTTATCTACCCCTTTGTCACCTTTGTCACAGTCTGAAATAAAAAGACCCGAGGTTTTAGTGACGTCTACCACTGACGTCGGTACTTTAATTTTCTACAAAAGAGGAACCTTCCTTTCAATACTGGTTGGATCTATCGTATAAGTTTTCGTCTCTATAATGAAACGGTTGTTTCCAGGTAGATCACTTCTGATACCAAGAAGGTCACCAGTACATACCTACACTCTCAACCTGACACTTCTTTCGACTCGCGACTTCTGAACTACGAAAACTTGACACCACAACCTCTTCTGAGTACTCTCCGGGAACCTGACGTTCCTCCAGGTTGGTCAGGTAGGATTTCCTCTAGTCAGGACCCACAAGTAACCTTCCTGACTACGACTTCGACTTTGAGGTTATGAAACCGGTGGAGTACGTTTCTCAACTGAGTAACCTTTTCTGAGACTACGACCCTTCCTAACCCCGTCCTCCTCTTCCCTTGTTGTCTCCTACTCTACCAACCTACCGTAGTGGTTGAGCTACCTGTACTCAAACCCATTTGAGGCCCTCAACCACTACCTGTCCCTCCGGACCATACGACGTCTAGTACCCCAACGTTCCTCAGTCTGTGTTGACTCTCTGACTTGACTTGACTTGACTTTTTTTAATTGTAATTAAGTTATGATAGTGAATTGTATACTGGGTAAAGGTAAAGGAGATTAAAATTACAGAAAAAAAATTCTTCTTTTTTTACTTAGAAAGGAAGTAATAAAAGAATCTCACTTCAGGAAAGATTAGTATTGTTTTAACAGTCCAGTACTCTTTTATATAACCATGTGACACATGTATTTTAATTATACACGTTAAGTCAAGTCAACGAGTCAGTACAGGTTGAGAGACGTTGAGGTACTTGGCGTCGCGCGGTCCGGGGGGGCAGGTAGTGGTTGAGGGTCTCAAATGGGTTTGGGTACCGGTGGTTCAACCACTACGGTAGGTTGGTAGGGCAGGAGGTGGTGGGGGAGGGGAGGGTGGGGGTTAGGGAGGGTCGTGGTCCCGGTATGACATAAAAAATCAGGTCTCAGGATAGATTCGAAGCGAACAACGTGAACCAACAATCTGAGAACATGACTTGTGGGCTGTCGATACACCAGCACCTCCACTGAGGGTTCCTCGAATATCTTGACGAAAGAGATCTCAGACTAGACCTACTCTAAGAGAATCTAACACCTGAAACTTTAAATCTTCCAACTCTGTAGTATTATTGTAAAAGTTCATTAGATTTATAAATTCTTCAACGTGTCAATAACCCGGAAGTGACAGACCACCCACAACACGACTGGAGTTCCTAGACCGTCCTTTTCCTCTGTGTGAATACTTGTTTAGGTTCGTTACACTACTGTTCCTTCGTTCCCATCTTTGCTCGTGTACCATGTTTCCTTTGGAAGAACTTCTTGTTCCTAGGGACTTTTGGATCAAAGAAATTTTTGGTCATCAATTTTACGTCTTTCCGTCAACTTCATCTCTGTGTATGAATGGTTCGGTGTCTCCCGAGTGTATCGTATAGAAATCTTTGAACTCATCAAATCATGTACTTTAAATTATAACCTCACATTCCACCCTATCTTATAATACGATAATAAGACGTTCGTGTTTCCTTGATCTTATCTTAAAAATAATATATATATTCTACCCCTACCTGTAGTATGTCAAATGGATTCCCTCACAACTGACAATGGTTGATCTCCAAACACTACACGTGACCTCCTTCGAAACCAACCTCAGGTCTCTGGTCGACGACGGTCACCAGGACCCAGGTCCACCACTCGGTACTGATTGATTCCTTTACCGTCTCCCTTACCCCTTTCCGTCTACAGGAACTCGTACTAACTTCACCCCTTCTGGAGTTCCGAATAACCCGCACCGACCCCCTACAGGTTTTCATGAGAGCCTAAAGAGTGGGGCCACCGACCCATCCACCACCACGGGTCTGGGTCGTATGGCTTCCCTTTATTTTACCTTACAAGTTCCCTCCCCGTCTATTCCTTACTCAATCCAAAACCTTAACAAGTAACCTCTCGGGCTATTCGATAGATCCATTTAATAAAGAGTTCTTGACGCTTCTACACACAACCTCTCTCAAGTTTCTTACTATTATCGGTCCCACACCTATTTTGACGGAAGTCTCCGTCAATATCCACCGAGTCTGCCATTTCGCAGACGGACGTTACACCCTCTGGACCCAAGCTAGGGGCCCAACCCTTCTAGGGGACCTCTTCCTTTACCGTTGGGTGAGGTCATGAGAACGGATCTTTTAAGGTACCTACCTCCTCGGACCACCCGATGTCAGGTACCCCAACGTTTCTCAGCCTGTGCTGACTCACTGAAGTGAAAGTGAAAGAAAGTACTTCTGACTTGTCTGTCTCCTCACAGTAGTACTTCCTGTACTCGACCTTTCTCCTAAACCAGGGACCACTCCTGACTCTCTCCGCAAGGGTCCACTGAGTCACCTATCTCTTAGACAGACGTTACGTCCTCTACGTTCTCCCAAGTTAGGGACCCAACTCTTCCAAGGGACTTCTTCCCGTACCGTTGTGTGAGCTCATAGGAATGGACCTCTTAGGGTACCTGTCTCCTCGGACCACCCGATGTTAGGTACCCCGGAGTCTCTCTGTACTGACTTCACTGACTCGTGTATGCGACTCTTTATACCCCTGCCTCTTAGTCCTCTATGTAGTACCTCGGGTTTCTTCTTCCTTACGAGAAGGGAGCAACCAAGGTCAAACGTTAATTTGGTTTCGGGTCTCAGGAAGTCAATTACCGGAACTCGGAATTCGTCTGCGGGTATTAAGAGAGAATGTATTTTTCTTCTATGCCTTAATTCGAAAGACTTATTTTTCCAATTTCAGGTATAATGATTTTTTGCTCACTTCAGATTAATACATGAGTTGTAATAAAAGAACCCCTTTAAAAGAGCGTAAAATCAACTCTGAAACCTCTTACTTTGATGTCCGAGACTTTAGTCTTGTGAGACGGTGAAAAGATGGGTACAAAACATTGAGTCTAAGGACCAGATACTTGAACCCAATTAGACACGGACGAACCCAATCAACACTTCTAATACACTCTATTTTCATGGATTAAACCACGAATTGTACGTCATCAACGAGTCAAAGTAAGTTGAGAAACGTTGGTCGGATGGTCCGTGGAGATAAGTACTCTAAGAGATCCGTTCTTATGACCTCACCGAACGGTAAGGGACGAGGTCCCCTAGAAGGGTTGGGTTCCTAACTTGGACTCAGAGGACATAGAGGACGTGACCGTCCGCCTAAGAAATGGAGATCGTAGTACAGTACCAGGAGAAACGAAAGATTTCTCACTAATAATGATATTTTCTCTTTCGAGAATTACACAACTTTTAATATAAGAAGGTACTCATTCTTATAACGGACAAACTTTAAGTGTGTACAGCTGAAGACCATTGACCAGGTGGAAACCGAGTGTTACGGGGTCAATATTTGGAAACGGTCTCGTGTCTGTGTGGGTTTCCATTTGTGTAGAGTGGAAAGGAGAATGGATGTGTCTGTGGCTCGATCTTTATTCTCGGAGACGTACACACGCGTGTAGATCTTTTCTGTATTATCGCTTTCATTAATATATATATTATATACCTGCACTTGAACTCATTTAAGACTCTATCACCTCCCGTCTCCTCGGACCACACGACGTCAGGTACCCCGACGTTTCTCAGTCTGTGTTAAATCTCTGACTTGTTGTCGTTGTATACATTACACTTTTCACAGTGATCGTTGGATGGATATAAAATCATTAGTGGCATAAGGTGTTTGTGTGATGCATATAAGAATGCAACTTTTTACTACCATACATCTCAAGGAACCGTCAGGAGGTGAGGTACGAGAATGACGTCTCTCGGACCCAAGTTAGGGACCAGCTCCTTGATTCCAGGGTGTAGGGTGTTCGGTACGTCTTACCGGTTTTTTTGTTTTTTTTTTCAAACATACTTATTCCTTCCCTCCACTTCAACTTATATACATACATTCTCTTGTGATCCTTAGATTAATCAAAAGGACCATTAATAAGGAATATTATAGAAAAGAGGTACGAGTCTTTCAATGAAAGTCCATAAATACATCAAAGAGGGATTTTTGATTCCGAAACCAAAACCTTCACAAAATGACGTAGTAAACGGAAACACGAATGATGAATCGAAATTTTACTTTTAATCTTATTTTAATTCTTTTTTTGAGGTTAAACTATTGAGAACGATTGTACGATTTTCGTTTAACGAGAAAGTGGACCACACTGAATACTATGTATATATTATTTTATAACGAATAAACCTCTCGAATAACGAAAAAATTTATGATAAATTTTTTAATTTGAGACGAAAAAACATAAAAGTCGTTCATTATGTACACTAAAAAGGAAATGAAGTGACACACATTAGTACTTCAACTATGGTAAGATAAGGGACCCACAAACAAGTCCAATGTAAAGGAGTCCGTTCAATTGAACTAATAAAATATTACGGATACAAATAGAGTTAAAAGGAATGGTTGTAATTGTTCCTTACCCAAGTACAGTGTTCCGTTTACACTGACAAACGAACAATAAAACCTCTGTTCAAGTAACTGTAAGTGACCTGTAAAGAGTTTAAAACAAAGTCCAAAAACTTTCATCGTAGTAATAAATAAATAAAAATGTAAATCTTATAGGAAGTCTATGAACCTCCGAAAGACCTACACGTATGGGAACTCCCGTGTTTCTGAACTTAGAGAATCAAACGTATTAAAACACCCCAAAAGACCCAGTTAACTTATTACTTAGTAAAAGTCTCTAGTGGAGGTCCGGTGAATGACCCTTTCACGTGGTAAATGAAAAATTTGACTTCATATCAAATCTATCTTATTTTATTTGTCCTGTATTACCAAGTCAATCTTCTCAAAACTTTTAATATACGTGGATACCTTCATAGTCCGTTTTGTTCACTTTCACTTTTAGAGAGTCAGTGTAGACTGAGAGACGTTGGGGCCTGATATATCAGGGAAGAGGTCCCCTAGAAGGGTTGGGTCCCTAACTTGGGTCCAGAGGACGTGACGTCCGTCTAAGAAATGGTAGACTCGGTGTTCCCTTCGGGTAGTCCGTTTTGTTCGATGACTTGTAAAGATAGTGGGGTCTTTCAAGAGAACACCGTGTTAAATGAAATTTTGGGTGGTTTGACATGTGAAATTTTCCCACTCAAAATACCATTCACTTAATATAAAAAATTTTTAGACGAGATATAAATGAACGAGAGAGTGGAGTTCTTTATTGTCTCCGACCGTATTGAAAAAGGTAGTATACATCATCAGACGGGGGTCGGGGGTAAATAATAATGTAAAACCAACAAAAGAAAAGACTTTTGTCTTTTAACCTTCAATAACGTCTAACATTCCTTGTATGGTTCTGTTGGTGGGCCCGGTCCGGAACATCAAGTCCGACAGGGACGTCACTATTGTTCGCCCGAAGGGACCCGAGCCCACACCTATCTGGGCCTTCGTCTCAAACCTGTGACCCAACTGGACCATAGATGTACGACATTTGTAAGGGTGGGTGTCTCCTTCCCGGGTCCCTCTCATGTTCTCAATGATATCGTTGATCTGATAGGGCCGTTATTTAGGAGAGGTCCTGTTCCGACATTGGTGCGTTTCGTCTTCAGTGTCAACTGAAGTGTTGACCTAATCACATACGAGGTGGTTGAGGGGATACCACATACAGTCTCGAACGGGTCTCTCGTTCCTTGAAAGGTATAGTGGTTTGGGTCAGGAAGGTTTGATGTGATCCTTCGACCGAGTAAGAAAGTCATTTTTGTCGACAAGAGTTTGTGATCTGAGGGGACATTTCGTACAATTTTACACCTAACAACGACAAGAAAATCAGCTATTCAGTATAGACTGAGAAACGCTGGGGCACCTGACATCGGGAGGTCCGAGGAGACAAGTACCCCTAAGAGGACGGTACTTGTGACCTCACACAATGATAAAGAAGAGGTCCCATAGAAGGACTGTATCTCTAGCTTGGACCCAGAGGACGTAACCGTCCACCTAAGAAATGGTGACTCGGTTGACCCTTCGGGTTTTGCACCTAACGACACGAGGGTTGCGTTGCGAAGACGAAATCACCAAGACTCCACCCTGGATTCATAAACCCCAAGATTACGGAGGGGGTCAGGTCCGACGGACGAGTCAGTGTAACTGGGGTCGTGGGATTGGACTCCTCACCACCCAGATCTTCCACAGGTATCCCAATCTACGTCTACAGAAAAACTGTAGAAACAAAGAGACGTCTCTACTGTGATGACTGGTGGGCACAATCCTGTCTACCGTCACTAAGATGGTCGTTGTTAGTTTGGACTGTACTTAAGCCGAAGTACCACCCGTGTCACCCGTCCCTCGTTTGTCTGTCCAGTCGTACACTGAGGTCCGAGATGGTCAGATATCGACCCACTGGCCCCACCCAAAGGATTGAAGAGTCTTGTAACGAAACGTTTTCCCTTAAGTAGAGTTCCCATTCGGTCCCGTTACCCAATTATAAATCTTTACAGAAGTGACTCTATAGAATAAAGACGTCATAAAGGAGTAACGAGAAGAAGGGAGGTCACAAGTCAGTCTCGTGGAAAACGGAGTCCCATTCCTGACTCTACGTTTTTGTCAGGATGAGACCCTGAAGGGACCATCAGTTCACCAATTCTTAGGCGGAAGGAGTGGTTAAAGGACTACGTAAGGGACTGAGTCCAAACTAGGGATCAGTCCCTTGATTCGACGAAGGCCACCGAGTCGCTAATTTCTTAAGCGGACATTATGTCCTCTGTGTCCAAGTTAGGGACCCAGTCCCGCAAAGGACCTCCTTGAAGAACGGACAAGAACGGACCTCTTAGGACACCTATCTCTTCGGACCATCCGATTTCAGGTACCCCAAGGTCTCAGCCTGCGTTGACTCACTGATTTGTACGTACGTTCCTTGATTCTAGGGTGTACACGACACGATACGATACGCGATACGAGGCAGCACAGACTGAGAAAACGACGGGGTACCCGACATCGGACGTCCCGAAGAGACAGGTACTCTAAAGGGTCCGTCACCCCGTTCATTCAGGAAGGGGGAGGCGGTCGGTGTTGAAGACTCGGACGTATGGTGTTGATCTCTTCGGACGTGTAACGTTACTTCTGGGTCGTGTCGGAGTAGTGGACCCAGGTGTGGGTATGGAGGACTTAGACGTAGAGACCGTCCCTCCGGGTCCTAAGACCCAAGTCATGTGTCGGAGAAGTCCCAGGACGTACCGAATTCAAACTCTTCGAGACCAGATCTTGTTTATGTATCTTTGTACCTCCGAAGCTTTAGGTATCGACTGTGGTATCGGACGGGGTTTCGGTCATCCGTGTATAAACACCGTTCAACCCTCTCTTTCACAAAAAGAAACCGTCTGTTTGGAACCCTTTGACTCGGGTCTCCGATACAAGATTCGGTACCGTAGACCTTCTGAAACACTACCACATCATCGGTAGATATATAGGGTTTCCTTTTGGTCAAACTACTCGTCCTGATTTTCTCCTACTCTTCCCCGACTCTAATCTAGAAGTTCATGGACGTCCCAAAAGACAGAGGGACAGACACCAGGACACTTCGGGACCGAACTTTTTCCGAATAGCACAGTCTGTCTGAGAGAGTCTTCGAATTTCTCTGTTCTCACTGTCGGTCCTCCTTTCAGTCCCTGTAGTATCACAGTGAACGTGGGATTCAATGACTTCCTCATGCCTACCTTTCTTCAGTCATTCCTCTCTCTCCCCCCTGGACTCGTCTTTTACTCCTTCCCCGGCTCCACACCCGTCGACGTGTACAGGTCTCAGTGATCCTAATAACGATACTCGAGTCCGGAGACCTTTCCCACGTCCGTCAAGTCTCCGTCTCGGAGTCAGTGGGACGTAGAGGACTAACATCTAACAAACCAGTGACAGAGCAGGTCAACCAGACTCCCAGTGAGGAAGTCCGGACGGGAACTGGAGCGGGACTCGTCTGGGACCCCTTCCAAGGTAGACCCCACCAAGGGACGTCTGGAGACTGATACCTCCTCGACCGTGACTCCTCCCCTTCCACGACGGTCTCCGTCCCCTAACCCCCATCCAACGTAACGGGACGTCACAACCCGTTATACCCTCACAGGGACCCCAAGGACCTCTCAACCGAGTAAGGGAACTGGTTTTTGTTTTGACCCTGCGGGAACCACTTCAGTCAAAGTCAAAGTCGACGAAACGTGTGTGTGTTTTCTAAGAAAAAGGAGAACTGACCTTTTGAATGTGGATTTTGAATTCACACAACAACCCACTCGGTCCTCTACACCCAAAGAAGAATGAGACTTCCTGGAAACCCCTTTACTGGGTGTGTCAGTCGCCCACCACCATGGACAAGTCGTACGAGTCTTGTGCCAGGTACTACCTGCCCAGTCACCCACCGACCTAGGTACACGTCTAGAGAAGGAGTTTCCTCGGAAACGACTCCGGGTCCGTCTAGAAGAACGGACGTGAAGGTATCAGGACACTGGGAAAGGAAATTATTGAAAAAGTGTCTGAGTAAAATACACGTAAACCCTTTGATTAAAGAAAGGGGTGTTTAGACCTCGCGGTACCCCTGGATAAAAGGTGAACAGTAACCTAGTGATTCGGTGACCACACACGGACCACACAGTACCCGTGAGCAGTATAGATAAACAACCTATTTACTTATGAATTTACATACGGTTTCAAGTCAATACCGTACTCAGAAACGTTTTCCTGAGTAGTACCAACTTAGTAGGTCTTTTGTGAATTCCCCGTAGACGATGGACGGTACACCGCACGATCCACTATACCACTCTCCCGAATATACTTACATGTCTATTGTTCCCGTGTCCACCTATTGGGACCACCAGGTCACCAATTCTACGGTGTGAAGGTCACGCCCCCCACGTTCAAATTAGGGACTAACCCCTTGATTCTATGATGAACGGTGTACCGGTTTTTTTCTTTTCTTCGTGTCCGACCCCCATTCCGGGTGGGAGACGACACCGACGAGACCACAGAATAGCACAACAAGAAGGACACTTCCTTCGACAAAGTATGACCAGTACCAACCCCCATTAGTTCTCGTGTAGGATCGAGAGTGCCAATTTCCTTGTCTGCAGCGGTAGGATGCACCCTCGGAACGTATCAGTCTGTCAGGTACTTGGTGGATCTAAATCTTAATCTCCGTATCCTTCAACCTGTACCCTCTCTCGAGTACCTACCGGGTAATTCAGACGAGTAGGACTTGGGGGTATGTGTCTGGTTGGACACGTACTCCAAGACTCTCGGGGTTCGAGAGACGTAGACTTTTCGACCCTCTCTTACCGGGTTCACGACGCCACTCCTAAGTTACTGTACTACGAGTGTTGTGAAGACACTTCTTGGACGGTCACTCCCGTCCCAGGACGGGTAAGGTTTGTGTACCCGGTATGACGGTTGGAGGGAGGATAACCGGGGTCCGAGAGACATGAGGCCTGTCGTGAGACCCCGTTCCAGTACGACGGGCCTCCCGTTCCCTCGACTCCAGTGACAGACGAGAGGTAGGAATAGGGACTCAGTGACGGACCCGGACTTTTCCCCTTTCGGTCGGAACGACCGACGTCGGTGCGACGAACCGAAACGACCAAGACCCCTAGGAATGACAGGGAGTCCCAGACGATTACGGACCCCAGGTCGTCAACGACTCCTGTCGTTCGTCTGTCATCTCAGTCTTCGGGAGAGAGGTGAAGCGACGGACACAGGGTGTCTCGGACGGAGACCCCTTCGACACTCCACACACAACAAAAAAAGGTCAGGGAAGACCAACAGTCCAGCCGGCGGGTGTTCGGTGGGTGGGTCCCACGAGTGTAGTCGATGGAAGTGGTGGTGGGTGCCGAGAACCGAGTGAGTATGACTTTCGACCGACCGTAGGACCGGGGGAGTGTGCCTTCGGTACCTTAAAGGGGTCATTCCACAGAAACCGTTGAGGTTCCGGTGTCCTTCCAGTATCGACCACTCTGTGTCTGTCTTACACTCCCTCCTTCGTGGTCGGGACCGGTGTGACCCCCGGGGGGTTCCCCTGTCCTTTCGAGGATCAGCTCAGAGGCTTCTGTTCTTAGACTGTGTTGGTCCCTCGTGGAGTCGACGTCCACCCAGAGTACAAAGTGTGGACTGTGGTCTGAGGGGGTAGATCTCGACCTCAAGAGTCGGGACCGACGTGGAATCTGGTCCATGTAGTCTTAGAGACCCCACCCTGGTTTCACCCAATGGACACGAAAAAATTCAAGAGGTCCACAAACGACACACGTGTGTCACAACTCCCAGTGATGAATCCTTTTATTTTGGGAATTCGGTTTAGAGACACAAACCCACACATCCCGGACCCCCGTCGGGTCCAAGTCTAGGACGGGGGTGATGAATAATCAACACGGAAGTGTTAAGAGAGGCTCAAACTTTGGAGTTAGAGGAGTAGACGATTATACTCTTATTATTACATTCACAGATGAAACACCCTAATCTACACTGTTAGACGAATATTATCGCGACCAGTGAGGGAGGATAAAGGAATAGTCAGTATAAGACAGAACAGACATGGAGGTTTTACACTTTGGACACAGATGGGTCGAACCTCACGGGTTATAAAACAGATATGCCACGAAACGTGTAGCGATATGAGTTATTTATGCTCAATTTATTTCCTCAACCTTCCGCTAGGAACACGTCACGACTGAACAAAGGATTAAATCGGGACCTTATTTAGGTCTCAGGTATATGACTAAGACAAATCGTGTAATAACGAAAAAACTCACAGGCGATACACGACCCGAGATTCATAAACTTCTATTTCTGTGTTAACGACAGTGACTCCTCAACTCAGACCGTCCCGGTGTCTAAGTACTGGAGTGTAAAAATAGTAGATATTTCAATCATGTCTTCGTGGGGTCCGTTCTCCTGCTCCTACTCCACGTCCTCCTCCTTGTTCTCCTCCTACTCCTCCTCCCCCTCCATCTCCTCCTCTTCCCCCTCCTTCCTTCATAGGTGTGTCTCTTACCCTCTACTGAAAACTCTAAAAAAAAAGTTCAAAAAAAATTTAATAATAATTAAATCAAAACCGACACGTACGTCCCAGAGCCAACGACACACCCAAAAAGAGATCGACGACACTCATCCTCGATGAGAGATCAACACCACACTCCCGAAGAGTGACGGTGGTCGAGGTCCACGAACCCGAAGTCACCAGGACTGTGCACCCGAGCCATCACCGCTGAGAACCCGAGATCTCGCGTCCGAGTCATCGTCGGGTCCCCGACTCAACGAGACGCCACGCGTGTACTCTCGCGTGCTCGTGCACGTACGCGTCAGGACAGCTGAAAAATGCTGGGGTACCCGACATCAGGAAGTCCGAGAAGACAAAGGCTCGTTCTTCTCCTCTCACCCAACGGTAAAGGGGAAGGTCCTCTAGGAGGACTGGGTCCTACCTTGGGGGCCAGAGGACGTAACCGACTCCACCCAGTATTGTTACCCTTCCTCGAACAGTCCACCTCTTCGTCTCTTCCCACAACCTCCGTCTCCCTTGCCGTGGCTGTCTCGGACTCTCCGGACCTCCCACAGCGCGGTACAAGCTCCTCCCACACTGTTCCGTCCTTCCTCGTACCCCAGGTGTACCACCCTCTACTCCGACCTGTCAGTCCAACTTCAGGTTGACCCTTTCCGAACCCCCGACCCGATTCTCCGACCCCGAAATAGGACATCCCTGTCCCTCTCGGGGCAGTACCGACACCCGGCCCTTCCGATTGTCCCGTGCGGACAAACCAAAGGAAGGAATTCCGTAATTCCGTCGGCGAGGAGCGGGCCCACTCGGGACGGGGCTCAGTGACTCGTCGGAAAGGAGACCAGGGGCGGGCCCTCTCGGACAGTCCAACCCAGTTCGAAACAGGGGCGAAGGACCACAGTTTCCCCGTCTACTTACTCTACCCACACCTCCTTCCACGTCCGCCCCCACCGGTACTAAAGGCGACTCAAAGTCAGTGACCTCCGAACGGAAACCCCAAGTTTGGTCGACCTTTTCGACCCCGACGACGACGACGATTCAGCGGAGTCAGCACAGGCTGAGACACGCTGGGGTATCTGCCGTCGGGTGTTCCGAGGGGGTAGGGACCCTAAGAGGTCCGTTCTTGTGACCTCACCCAACGGTAAAGGAAGAGGTTACGTACTTTCACTTCAGCGAGTCAGCACAGGCTGAAAATCGCTAGGGACCCCGTCGGATGGGGTTTGTCCATCCGACCCCCATCCCCAATCGGTTCCCGGGGTCCGCCTCCCTCCGGGTCCTCTGCCGGAAAAAACAACATTTCGTGCTAATGGAGCGGCCGACACCATGGCGCCCGCGACTTAAGGGAGAGTCCTGTCGTCGAAGGAGCCGAAACTTCACTTCCTCCGCCCGGTGCGGCAGAGGGTTGGGGCTAACGTTCCCTCCTCGCACCCTGAGACGCGTGTCCAACGGCCTCCACCCCCTGAAGGGCCCGTCCTGTTGCGGAGAAGATCCCCCTGCCTGCCGAAAGGTTCCGAACGGAGGGACGGCCTGGAGCCGACGAGGCCCGGGACGGCCATCGGCCCGGGTCCGACTGCGCCCTGGAGCCTCCACGCTCGACTCCAGGCGGAGGTCTGGGCCGTCTACTCTCCCTGGTCGGCCGAGCCGGCCCGACGCGGCCCTTGTCACGACCCTGCGTCCTCCCCGGTCGACGAGGGCAGGGACCCCCAAGGGGCAGGAAAGGGCCCCAGGGAGGGGGGCGGGGTGGGGAGACCCCCGTTACTCCTCGGGTGTCCACGATTCAGGTCCCCGTCTGTGGTCCGGGAGGGTCCGTCCCGCCACTCACTGGCGTCCTTGAGTCGTCTCCGGAGACCCGCCTTTCGGACGTCTTTCCTACCTCTGTGGGACTGAGGCCTTTTTGTCGGTCTGGCGGCCGCGAGCAGTAGGGGGTCGGTGTGGGTGGTCCGTCGGGGCGGAGAAGGTGGCGGGTGGGGAGGAATGAGTCAATGGACTTTCGAGACCAGAAGTTTTCGTAGGAACAAAATTTTTATTAAAGACAAAGGAAATAATCGTGAGTCGAGGTCGAAAGTATTTATACACTTTAGCTACATTTATTAACAATTTAATTTTTACGTGTACAAGGGTCACCTAGTTCTTCTGGATCGACAGTAAGAGTCGTCGAGACAACTCGGACCCCCTCTGTCGGGATATGAGTCGCAGGAGTGTCCCGACTCCCGGTGGTATCCTGGTGTTCCTCCCAAGTCCCTTCTGAGAACCCTCCTTTGGAACTGGACTCTGGACCCCGAATTGTCTCTAGACCGATTACTTCCTCTCTCCCGTAGAGTCCTCTCCCCGGCTGGATCCGTCCTGGTCGTCTACCCATGGTGGTCCTCAACGCCAGTTCGTCCCTTGACTCCTCCTTTACAAGGAAAAAGACTTGAGTTGTGTGACTATTAGTAAACATGTTCATAGACAGTCATAGACGGGATTATCCAATGTTCGAGGGCCTCTCCTTTACCATATGTAAAATACCAAGGAGTCCTAGGACCACAAATCATGTTACTGACCGTGTGTCATTCATAAGTCAATCTAACCACAACTAACTGGTTTATTTACTCTTAAGAAGACAATGACACCCAAACCAGTCTTTCCCGACTCTTCGGTTCGATTGATCTCACATTTACAATAGGATTCCCGTCATCCCTCGGTGATTTCCAAAATTTATGAGTTGTTGTTGTTTTCAAAATTTATTCCCTTACTGAACCAGTCGAAACACAAGGTCCTTAGGGAAAAACCGAAACCAGACCTCTTACCGACCTCTGTCTCAGGTCCACCGTCTGCGTAACAGGAATGGATCCTCGTGACATACTAAGTCATAGACAAATACACTAGAGGGAGTCATCCGGTACTCGTAGGGACACGGGTCGTGTGTACCGTGCACCATTGCCGAGACACCCAAATTACCGACTTTAAGACTAACCTTCAACGTTTACGTTGAAATCCCCATCCACCACTACAAATTACGTACGTTACAGTATCCGTTGAAAGTTTTGTACCCCTTGTACTTCCTTTTCCAGTAATTACAAACCCTTCGTCACAGTCTCGGGACCCTCCACCCTACCTCCTCCTCCTCCTCCCCACACCCCTCTACCTCGCCCGAAGAGTCTCGACACTGTCAACGACCTGACTACTCCGGAAGGTCCAAACCATAGAGAGACTCTACTCTCCGACTCCACCCTTCGTCGTCCAAACCTCCTGAGCCACTCCGTAAACCCACAGATACCCTGTAGGTCGAGTTCTGACCCCACAGAGGTCGTTATCTTCTAAGACCTTAGAAATCCAACTCACATACCGTCTTACACCCCTTCACAGACCTTAAGGGACCTCTCCTCTTGTAAACTCATCCTCGTCTCTTCACTCAGTCCCTCAGCCACCCCACCACCCCCACCCCCCTCCTACCTCTTCGTGGTCCTCGAGGACGGAGTCCTGACACTCGACCACTGAAGGAGACACAAGGGAGGTCTGAGAAGTAATACTCGGGTAACATTGTCAGGACAGTCCTTGGCCGTGACGTCTCGGAGACCACTTCGGGTTGAGGAGTTGAAGACACATGTGAACCGAGTGGAGGGAAAACACCAGTGTCACGGTGTAAGACACTAACGGAAGACAGAAGTGTTGTGGACGGAAGACCTGTGATATGAAAGGAGGTGAGTCTGTGAATTGACTAAAGTAAAGACGAACAGTGGAAAGAGTACGAGGACCGAAAAGGTTTATCAAGACGGGTGAGGGATCACTCGGTCCGAGGGACGACGTTACAGGATCTCCCCCTTGGTTCCCACAAAGGGTCGAAAAGAGGTGAAGGAGGGGAAAGAAGGGAGGAGTAGACAGACTCGTTTCCAGGTCGTGACCGTCGTCGACCCCCTTTGTGTCCCGACCGGCGGGAGGGTCGGTGACGTGTAGGTCCAGGGGGTCAACACCCGGTCCACGTTACCACGTGGACAGTTGTCCACCGTGAACCCCGTCTTTCGGGACTAACCAACGTAAAGAACTAAAGGCACCACATTTATAAGGGTGGTGGTAGTTAAAGTTCGACGACGACGATTCAGTGAAGTCAGTACTGGCTGAGACACGTCGGGGTATCTATCGTCGGGTGGTCCGAGGGACAGGGACCCTAAGAGGTCCGTTCTTGTGACCTCACCCAACGGTAACGGGAGAGGTTACGTACTTTCACTTTTCACTTTCACTTCAGTGAGTCAGCACAGGCTGAGAACCGCTGAGGTACCTGACGTCGGATGGTCCGAGGAGGTAGGTACCCTAAAAGGGCCGTTCTCATGACCTCACCCCACGGTAACGGAAGAAGGTTAAAGTTCGATGGTTGTTCTATAATGGCTTACGTCTTGACCCCCGTCTACCCTTCGTTACGTGACAGTGTATTATAAAGATCGTTCGTCTGTGTTGTCCACATCTGTCGGAGTTTTCGTTTATATTAATGTTTTAAGTCAGTTTATTAACCCTTCAAAACTCATAAACAACGAAAAAATTTTGTATTGAATAAGATTCTAAAATATTAACAATTATACTACCGACAAATTGTTGGTGAAACGTTTTTGGTTTTGTTGTCGAAACGTCTTAAGGAATTTTGAATTGTTAATCTAGAACATTCGTCATGTCTGACCGAAGTCGGTTGGTGACCCACGGTATACCCGGTCCTCCTCTTCACCTCTGGGGTTCGGGGTTTGATATCACGTAAGAGTGGACGTCGGAGAGGGACGGGCCCGACACACCCACCGTCCACTGTCCATCGTTCGGAGACGTTGGGTCCTCCTCGTCTCGACCCGGGACCCGTGGGGAGGGTGGACATCTGTACGTCAAAAGACCGGACCCGGACACCCGAGACACGTGTAGGTTCGGGGTCCGAGACCTGTAGATGGGTTCATCGGAGGTCTTACTCCGTCAGACTCACCACGTTAAAGGAGATGGGATTTTTCACACTTTATGACGAGTCTTTCGTCCGAACGGGTTAATGGGTGTTTCTTTTTGGTCTTCTCCTGTTTCGGAGAGAAAGATTCGAAGAGAAATATAGTCACCCGATATTTCGTCCAGCACGATCCAGACTTTCCTGCTCTACCTCTACTGAAGTCCGCACGTCGAGTAGGATACCCGTAAAGACCTGTGCCTCTTACTTTTCGTGGTCCCTCGATTAAACTGGACAAGATTTACACGTGATCTAGAACCCCTGAATCTTCACCACTGGATTATACCATCTTTGGAACACAACCGATGACGTCCTTTATCGACTTAGAGACTGAACTACAAGGACACAAGAACGGTCACTGGTAACACTTCCGATCTATTTTCCCCAGTGGAAGAGTGGTGTAGGATATACACGGAGCCCGGGACCAAATACCGAAACGTATTCATAATTATTGATTGCCACAGAAGAGCGAGTATTAGTGTAGGGTAGTGTTCGGTTGGGTAGCGTGGACGAGGGTGAGTTCGAGTGAAAGTCTTGACGTGGAGATAAACGTCGAAAAGGTGTAAGAGAGTACCCCAGAAGGAAACTCACACCCCAAACACACGAGACTATAAATTCGTGTCCTTCCGGTCCTGAAGCAGTGAGTGTGTAAGTAAGTAACGAAACAAGTCACCCCTCACCCCGACCCCTCCTCCGTCCTCCTACCTTTCCAGACAGGTTGAGATTCACCCCCGTGTCGAGTCCCTTCCGACGTGGGATTCACCTCCGTCTTCCTCTCCGTCTTCCTCCGTCCTTGTCTCTGGTTTGGGGACAAAGAGAGACGAAAGTCTGGAACACGGTCCCACATGGACGGAAACATTTGTCACTTTGTCACAGACTTACGATCCACTCCATCAATAAGTAAAAGAAACCTGACGTCCAATGAGGGTCTCTCACAAAGGTACCTAAACGGGCGGAGTCCTGTCGGAGTGGACACAAAGGACGGAACTCCATTTCTGGAAAAATAAGGAAATAAGTCTTGTTTTTTGTAATTATATAACAAAAGACGGGAGGGAGATTTTTTTTCGTCAAGATCCACATAAGGTAGATCGACATACCACCGAATTTCAAAACTAAAGAGTAATAAATTGTAACGAATGAACGTTATAAACCCCCTTAAATCATCTTCCATTACCGTGGGGTGAGGTCATGAGAACGGGCCTTTTAGGGTACCTGCCTCCTCGGATCATCCGACGTCAGGTACCCCAACGAGTTCTCAGTCTGTGCTGACTCGCTGAAGTGAAAGTGAAAAGTGAAAGTACGTGACCTCTTCCTTTACCGTTGGGTGAGGTCACAAGAACGGACCTCTTAGGGTCCCTGGCCCCTCGAACCACCCGACGGCAGTGACCCCAGCGTGTCTCGGCCTGTGTTGACTTTGCTGAAACGTCGTCGTCGTCGTCGACTTTAAGTCCGTATCGGTCAACCTTCCGAGTCCTCGTTCCAATACCGCGATAGATGACCATTGTAGATTCATACTGTTTCAACTTGAACGTAACTCGGAGAACGCATCCACTTTTACTCAACTAAAAATTCACTTCATGTCAACTAAATGTTACAACACAACTTATTCTCAAATAAATTTTCGAATTTTACCTTTCACACACACGTAGTTGTATACGTCTATTGTTCAATTATATTTTTTGGAGTTACCTTTTTACTCGAGTCTTTTTACATACTCTGTATTTCCCCATGAAGTATTTTTTCCTATAGGTAACGTACTACTTAAATACTTTCTACCAGCTGAAAAGTAAGAACCTCTGAGGACCCCCTCCTTCTCTACCCTACCTCCCGGAGTCTGGTTTTTTTGTTGTTTTTGTTGTTTGTTGGAAGGTTCATTAAGTCTAAAATAGGTGGTCCCCCTCCTGAAACTGAAATTCAACGTAGTCAAGTCAAGTCAAGTCAAGTCTTTTTATCTACAAAAAGACCTTGAGAGAAAAAGGTACTAGTCAGCACAGGCTGAGAAACGCTGGGGTACTTAGCGTCGTGCGGTCCGGAGGGACAGGTAGTAGTTGAGGACCTCAAGTGAGTCTGAGTACAGGTAGCTCAGGCACTACGGTAGGTCGGTAGAGTAGGAACCAGCAGGGGAAGAGGAGGACGGGGGTTAGGGAGGGTCGTAGTCTCAGAAAAGGTTACTCAGTTGAGAAGGGTGCTCCACCGGTTTCATGACCTCAAAGTCGAAATCGTAGTAAGGAAGGTTTCTTTAGGGTCCCGACTAGAGGAAGTCTTACCCGACCAACCTAGAGGAACGTCAGGTTCCCTGAGAGTTCTCAGAAGAGGTTGTGGTGTCAAGTTTTCGTAGTTAAGAAGCCGCGAGTCGAAAGAAGTGTCAGGTTGAGAGTGTAGCATGTACTGATGACCTTTTTAGTATCGGAACTGATCTGCCTGGAATCAACCGTTTCATTACAGAGACGAAAACTTATATGATAGATCCAATCAGTATTGAAAAGAAGGTTCCTCATTCGCAGAAAATTAAAGTATCGACGTCAGTGGTAGACGTCACTAAAACCTCGGGGG
The DNA here is from genome assembly GCA_006410555.1 of Capra ibex. NCBI lineage: Eukaryota > Metazoa > Chordata > Mammalia > Artiodactyla > Bovidae > Capra > Capra ibex. The sequence goes on from SJYO01028515.1 coordinate 280,054, forward strand.
GTTTTATTTCAGACTGTGACAAAGGTGACAAAGGGGTAGACAAAGGGTACTTCACTACCCTGACCTACGGTACTAGAAGCAAAAGACTTACAACTCGAGATTCGGTTGAAAAAGTGAGAGGAGAAAGTGAAAGTAGTGCTCCGAAAAATCAAGGAGAAGTGAAAGACGGTATTCCCACCACAGTAGACGTATAGACTCCAATAACTATCAAGAGGGCCGTTAGAACTAAGGTTGAACACAAAGAAGGTCAGGTCGCAAAGAGTACTACATGAGACGTACATTCAATTTATTCGTCCCACTGTTATATGTCGGAACTGCATGAGGAAAAGGACAAACCTTGGTCAGACAACAAGGTACAGGTCAAGATTGACAACGAAAGACTGGACGTATTTCTAAAGAGTTCTCCGTCCAGTTCACCAGACCATAAGAGTAGAGAAAGTCCTAAAAGGTGTCAAATAACACTAGGTGTGTCAGTTTCCGAAACCGTATCAGTTATTTGGTCTTTATCTACAAAAAGACCTTGAGAGAAAAAGGTACTAGGTCGTCTACAACCGTTAAACTAGAGACCAAGGAGACGGAAAAGATTTTGGTCGAACTTGTAGTCTTTCAAGTGCCAAGTGCATAACGATTTCGGACCGAACCTCTTAAAACTCGTAATGAAATGATCGTACACTCTACTCACGTTAACACACCATCAGACTCGTAAGAAACCGTAACGGAAAGAAACCGTAACCTTACTTTTGACTGGAAAAGGTCAGGACACCGGTGACGACTCAAAAGGTTTGAACGACCGTATAACTCACGTCGTGAAAGTGTTGTAGTAGAAAGTCCTAAACTTTATCGAGTTGACCTTACGGTAGTGGAGGTGATCGAAACAAGCATCACTACGAAAGATTCCGGGTGAACTGAAGTGCAAGGTCCTACAGACCGAGATCTACTCACTAGTGTAGTAACCCTAATAGACCCAGTACTTTTAGAAAAAACATGTCAAGAAGGTACATAAGAACGGTGGAGAAGAATTGTAGAAGACGAAGACAATCCAGGTATGGTAAAGACAGGAAATAGCTCGGGTAGAAACGTACAGAAAGGGTGAGACAACAAAAGGAGATAAAGAAACGTAACTAGCGACTTCTTCCGAAAGAATAGAGAAGAAGGATAAGAAACCTTGAGACGTAAGTCTACGAATATAGAAAGGAAAAGAAGAAACGGAAAACGGAGAGAAGAAAAGTCTCGATAAACATTCCGGAGGGGTCTGTCGGTAAAACGAAAAAACGTAAAGAAAAGGTACCCCTACCAGAACTAGGGAGAGAGGACATGTTACAGTGCTTGGAGTAAGGTATCAAGTAGTCCGTGAGATAGATAGTCTAGATCCGGGAATTTAGATAAAGAGTGAAGGTGACATATTAGTATTCCCTAAATTAAATACAGTATGGACTTACCAGATCGTCAAAAGGGACGAAAGAAGTTAAACTCAGACTTAAACCATTATTCCTCAAGTACTAGACTCGGTGTCAGTCGAGGACCAAAACAAAAACAACTGACATATCTCGAAGAGGTAGAAACCGACGTTTCTTATATTAGTTAGACTAAAGTCACAACTGGTAGACCACTACAGGTACACATCTCAGAAGAGAACACAACAACCCTTGGAGTTTAAGTTTGGTGTCAATTAACAGTGGTAAATGGGAGGTCTTACCAATTTTAATTGTTATTTTCTGACAGTCACGGTTCAACCGTTTTTACACCCCAATACCCATAAGTTTATGTGACGACGTCCCTCAACAAGACGTAATAGACTTTTTTTCAACTTGTTTACCGAATTAGACATCGTATCGTTGGACTGAGGAATCATATATGTGTTGTTTTTATATACGGGTACATGGGATTCTACGTATGTGTAACAATTGTCGTACTTACTTCGTTTCGACTTTAGTTCTAACGTCCCTCTTTATAGTTATTGGAGTCTATACTTCTACTGTGGTGGGAATACCGTCTTTCGTTTCTTCTCGATTTCTCGGAGAACTACTTTCATTTTCTCCTCTCACTTTTCAACCGAATTTCGAGTTGTAAGTCTTTTACTTCTAGTACCGTAGACCAGGGTAGTGAAGTACCCTTTATCTACCCCTTTCTTACCTTCGTCTCTGAAATAAAACCCCGAGGTTTTAGTGACGTCTACCACTGACGTCGGTACTTTAATTTTCTGCGAATGAGGAACCTTCTTTTCGATATTGGTTGGATCTTTCGTATAATTTTTCGTCTCTGTAATGAAACGGTTGTTTCCAGACAGATCAGTTTCGATACCAAAAAGGTTATCAGTACATATCTACACTCTCAACCTGATATTTCTTTCGACTCGTGGCTTCTTAACTACGAAAATTTGACACCACAACCTCTTCTGAGAACTCTCAGGTAACCTGACGCCCCTCTAGGTTGGTCAGGTAGGATTTCCTTTAGTCAGGACTTATAAGCAACCTTCCTGACTACGATTTCGACTTTGAGGTTATGAAACCGGTGGACTACGCTTCTTGACTGAGTAAACTTTTCAGGGACTACGACCCTTTCTAACTTTCGCCCTCTTCCCCGGCTGTCTCCTACTCTACCAACCTACCATAGTGGGGGAACCACCTGTACTCAAACTCGTTCGAGACCCTCAACCACTACCTGTCCCTTTGGACCACACGACGGCAGGTACCTCAACGTTTCTCAGTCTGTACTGACTCGCTGACTTGACTTGACTTGTCGTATTGACCATTATCGGTTCTTCACCTTTGTCAAGTTTACAGGCATTTGTTTGTTATCCGATCTATTTTTCTTTTTTTGACATCATATAATTACGTTACCTTATAGATTGTCGTTTTGTTTGTTTTCGTTTCGCGTCGGGGAATCGTTGTCGATCCACTTAAAATCTTTACATTATAATTTTTCTTTAACCTGTATTTTGTTACGGATGATACAGTATTACTAACATATTCAGTTTCTCCGTTCATTAAAATACCACAACCTACAGTCCTACTACCACACCTCCTACTTACGTCTCTAGTCCTGACCCGACCCCGATTACTACAAAATAAAGAACTGGACCACCAATATACCCACACAAGTGTAACACTAGTAAATAGAAACTAAACTCGTGAAATTTTTATTGTGAAAAATTGACACAATTATTAAATTGGGAAGTAAATATTTTAATTTTTTATTTTTATCAATTTCCACCTTTCCATCTCACCCTAAGGATTGGTCCCATTATATCCGTTTTCACACCTTCCTTCCATAGTCTTTGAGTCCGAAAACCGACGTTTTTACCAAGGTCCATTAAGTCTAAGAAGGGTGATCCTCCAGACGAAGAGAAAGAACAGAGTCTAAGAACGGGATCCGATTGTAAAACAAACCCACCAAAAAAAAAAAAAAAAAAAAAAATTGCGAACTTCATAAAGGTATCCCCCTTAAAAGTACTCATCTTATTAAACCAACTTCCTTCCCATACCGGTAACATTACAGAACAAAATATTTGACAGTCTGACAGGAGGTCTTTCTGACATAATTGGATATCGTTGAGTTCTTACGAGGTTTCACACACAAAGATTTTGTCCCAAAATTCTCAAACACCTAAATTGTAACCGTTTTACCATACCTTCACCTGATTAAATGTAAAGGAATCAATAATCACTTTGATTTGTAAAAGGAAATTTTACGAATTATTATTAAGGGAGAATATGTATGACCGACCAGTTACAAAAGAGACGGATAAATCCTCAAACAAAAAAGATACCTAGATATAAACTAGAAATATATAAAATAATCGTTTAAACATAGACAGTGTTAATAGTGTTAAGGAGGTCAAGAGTACCAATGAAAAAAGGTAGAATTAAAAATAAAAGAAAACATTATGTGACACCAATATGGAAAGGTAAAAAACGTAGATAAAAAAAATTTTCATGAAATTACCATTATTATATATACAGTGGTCTCCTTACCACCAAAAAAAAAAAAAAATTCTGAAAGAAAAAATAAAAACGAAAAATAAAAAATAAAAAATTAAAATAAAAATGAAATAAAATGAAATGTTATGACATAACCAAAAAGGTATGTAACTGTACTTAGGTGGTACCTACATATGTTCGAGGGTTAGGACTTAGGGGGAGAGGGTGGAGGGTGGGGTATAGTAGAGAGACCTAGTTTGGATACGTGGTCGAGGTTCGTAGGACATAGGACATAGCTTGTATCTGACCGTGAATCAAAGAATGTACTATCCACCAAAAGAACTAATAACAAAAGAGTTCCCTTTCCTAAGTCAAGTCCCTGTATCTCAAAATTCATTGTTTTACAAACAAATAAATGAACAAACTGAATTTGTGGTTTAAATAAAAGAGTCTTAAAACCTCCGGTCATCAAGTTCTAGTTCCACGATTGTTCTACAAAAAAAAATTAATGAATAAAATAATACCAATCTTGTGAATTGTAAATTGTATTCTTGAAATCTTGTGAATTATTTTACAATTCACACATTTTATGTTATAGTACTAGGTATCCGTGTTATAACAAGTCGTCTAGAGATGCATAATAGGTAGAACGTATTGAGTTTAAAAAGTTGACACTAATAGTTGTGACGTAAATAGGGAAAGGAGTTGGAGACTTTCGGCGTTAAGACAGCAAATAAAGATACCCAAACCGATAAAAGGTATAAAGTATATTCACCGTAGCACACAAACAGAGGGACACCGACCGAATAAAGTGAATCGTACTATCGGAAGTCCAAGTAGGTACAACAGTGCATACCGTCTCAAAGGAAGAAAAATTTCCGACCTACCGTCAGATAACATACATATACGGTGTGAACGAAATAAGAAAGTAGACAAATACCTGTCAATACAACGAAGGTGTAAAACTCATCGTTCTCAAAATTTCTTTTCCCTTTCATGGGAGAGTTCTTTCCTACTCTAGGCCGACAGACCTTTGGTCTTCGTCGGGGCGCACCCCATCCCGACCCACATAATTCTCACCACCACGGAGGGGTACAGTAAACTGACCGTTCAATCAATCGAAATCCAATATATTGAAGAGGAGTACACGTCCACGAAAGCGCCCCTTTGGGTACCACCACTATCACCCCCAGTTTTTGACGTCACGATTAAATAATGTTTATGTCGTGTTACTTCGGGTCCAATGAAACTCAGTGGAAAATCCAGAACCATGAACACACGGTTACACACGACCACCAAAAAAAGAACGGACCAGTACTATACGGATCTATGGATCGTCCCCAGGAACCGGTGTTCTTTCTTCCAGAAACCGTACAAGAGTAGTGGTCTCAGGTCCACCTCCTCTCTTTCTACTGGGTCAAGTCCTATCACGTACCTGGGCGAGTACAGACTGATGGATCGTATGCATACGACGACGACGAAGATACAATGAAGTCAGCACAGACTGAGACACACTGGGGTGTCTGACGTCAGGTGGTCCGAGGGAACAGGGACCCTAAGAGGTCCGTTCTTGTGACCTCACCCATTTGTATGCATATAAAGAAGGATTTAATTCCATTTTACACATAAAGAAGATTCATCACAAAGGGTTTAGTCAAAGGACAATAGAGAAAATTACAATTACGTAAAAGACTTCCCCAAGGTACCAGTTTCTTATAACCTCTTGTTTCTTAATCTGTTTTTGATTTGTTGAAGGAAATAATGTAATGAATAGTCTAGTATTTATACCATCAAATAAGTAACTTGTTTTATAAATAACTCGTGGTTGATACTCCGTGATCACTTGTTTCTCAGTTTACATATAACACATAAAGATCCACTTCCTGTACCATCTATTTAAAAGAGATTACACAAACTCGTTTTTCAAAAATATAGTCAGCAATTAGAAAATATACTAAGGTGTCTTATAGGACTAGACCTTAAAAACGGCGTACTACACTTTCTGTACTTAGTCGAAAGTAAAAAAGGATTGTCTGAGTAGGTATAAGGAATCGTCTTAAACAATTTACACTAAGAAGAAACACACCAAAGTAACAGAAGATGAGTAACTTATATGTAAAAGGTATTAAACCCCTAAACACCGTCTCAACGAACAAAGTAACCAAGTATAAAGACTTGACACACAACTAGTACTTCCTTAACAATAAGTCAGCGGTTCAGCACAGGCTGAGAAACACTGGAGTACTTGACGTCGTACGGTCCGAAGGGACAGGGAGTGGTAGAGGGCCTCAAACGGGGTTCAAGTACAGGTAACTTAGCCACTACGGTAGGTTGGTACAGTAGGAGACAACGGGAGAAGAAGAAGACGGAAGTCAGAATCGGTCGTAGTCCAGAAAAGGTTACTTCTATTCCTTTATCGACATAGGATTTTCCCTGTTCTTGAAAGTGAAAAGGGTGGAAATTAACAACGATTCTACTTCACCACGGGAACTCGGCGTTAAAGGGATCCGTAGACGGTCGTTCTCGACCCGTAGAGAGTCTTCTTCGTACTCTCGTCTCCCATATTACAGAGACCTCAGAGGAGTCGGGTAAGTCGGTGGCCCTCCCGACCGGGACCGACCTCGTGCTCATAAACCTTAGTCTCGTCCTTTAACTATCAATGGCCCACGAATGGTACACGTTCGGTGTAACGTACATTCCTCATAAATTCCTCTTTCATTCCTTCGGTCTTCGTCGTCGTCTCTTTACTTTCCTCTTGGTCCTCCCTTATGTGTGTCTGACTTCCTCCACTCAAGGGTCCTACCCAACCAGTTGTCTCATTTTTGAATGTTAGATAAGAACCATTTTGTTGTTGTTGTTGTTTTAGTCGGATATTACGTCCTCTGACCCAAACTAGGGACCTAACCCTTCTAGGGGACCTCTTCCCTTACCGATGGGTAAGGTCATAAGAACGGACCTCTTAAGATACCTGTCCCATCGGAACACCCGATGTCAGGTACCCCAGGGTTTCTCAACTTGTGTTGACTCGTTGATTATGAAAAGTGAGAATGGTATATTAGGTCGTTTAGTGTTAGGAATCTTAGATTGGTTTCCTCGACTTTTGATACAAGTTTGTTTTTTGCACGAGAACCTACAAATATCGTAAAAATAAGTATTAACAGTTTTGCACCTTCGTTAGCTCTACAGGAACTCATCCACTTACCTATTTATTTGGCACCATGTAGGTCTGTTACCGTGTAATAAGTCTTGATTTTTCTTTCCTCGATAGTTCAGTACTCTTCTGCACCTCCTTTCAATTTACGTATAGTGGTTCACTGTCTTCGGTTGAACTTTTCCAATACATGATACACTAAGGTTGGTATACTGTAAGACCTTTGTAGTTTTGTTACCTTTGTCATTTTTTTTTTTTAGTCACAAACAGATCGCAACCCAGTCTCCTTCCTACTTGTCCATCTCGTGTCCAATTACCACTTGCGCACGGTGATATTTAAACAGTTTTGGGTGTCTTACATGTAGTTCTCACTTGGGATTTCATACCTGAAACCCACTATTACTACACAGTTATATCCACAAAAACAGCAACAACCTAAAGACAAGACAAAAAAAAAAAAAAAAAAAAACGATGTGACGCAGAAGGAAAAACCACACGTCTGACAAACTACATCACTCATCGGAAGAGATCAACACCGTGCATGTCCGGACCAACGGGACGTCGTACACCCTAGAATCAATGACCTGGTCCCTACCTTGGGTGTAGGGGACGTAACCTTCCGTCTAAGAATCGGTGACCTGGTGGTATCCTTATATCCAATTAGTCACTGAGTTACCTGTACTCAAACTGGTTTGAGGTCCTCTGTCACTTCCTGTCTCTTCGGACCGTACGACGTCAGGTACCTCAACGTCTCTCAGTCTGTGCTGAATCACTGACTTGTTGTTGTTCATTGTTTTTCTTGTTTCGTAGTGAGTGTTAGACCAGTACACTCAATTCAGTAGTGAGTGACTGTCTTACAGGACTCCCTCTAAGTCCTACCTTTTTGTCCCACTGTGTAAGACATGAGACCTATGTGGTCAGGGACCATCAATTCTACGTATAGGTTCCTTCTTAAAGTTACTAAGGACTAAGACCGTGGAAGAGTATACATCTTTTCGTGCTTTTAGTAATTGGCCCCTACAGACAAGAAACACTAATCGTCAGTAGAAAATGGTTTTACATACGACCTACGTACATAAAGGGTCGGTTTTTAAAATGTGTATATGACCGAGAAGGGGATTGAGAAACTTCATCAGGGAAGTTTCGATCATTCTGCGATAAAAGACCCCACTCCCCTACAACTGTCACTCTCTCTGAGACGTACGTCTTTCATTTACCCTTTAGAGAATGGAAAGAGAGTTAAAACGGTATTTGGATTTTAAAGAGATTTTTTTATTTTAGAATTTGGAGTTGGAACGTCTAGGTCACTCTTGAGTCGTTCTGTTTTCTCAAGCTCAATGACCGTACTTTCTACTGATTCTACTATAAGGATCTACTATACTTTGACTCAGGGGGATTTTGGCTCATGGGACCGGTTCAAATACTAATTGGAGAGGTAGGTTTTGAAATAAGAGAAAAAAACAGGGTGTGAACAGGGGAATCCTAACTCCTCATAGTTTCTTTTCCCCTCTGGCTTTCGATCGCCCTGGGACACTTCGGGAGGGTCTATGTCAGGGGAGGTACGCTGGGTGCGGGAAGGACAAACATCTTTTTCCGAAGTCCCAGGATCTGGAAGAAATCAAAGTTTCCCGTCTAAGTTTCTGAAGGATTAATCCCTTCTCTCCCTTACATCTTTGTTTCCTTTTCGGTAGTTTTTTGTTATACACACGAATAAGTCAGCACGGCCTAAGAAACGCTTAGGTACCTGACATCGGGTGGTCCGAGGAGACAGGTACCTTAAAAGGTCCGTTCTTATGACCTCGCCGAACGGCAAAGGGATGAGGTCCCCTAGAAAGGCTGGGTCCCTAGTTGGGTACAGAGGACGTAACCGTCCACCTAAGAAATGGTGAACGGTGGACTCTTCGGGGAGTCCTTCGTTACACGTCGTTAAGTTCTCAGGACCAAGGAGGAGTTCCCGACGTACCTGGTTAGACTATGTATCCGAACTCAACAAGACATCCTTGATTCCGGGGCTGGAACCCGGATCAAGTGTCTCGACTTAAACCTGACTGACGTCCGTCCTAGTTTCGGGAGAGAAAAGGTGACGTGGTGCGACAGAGCGGAATCACAGAGTGGGTGTTTCACATGCTCTCTTCTCCGTGCTTCTCGTATCGGGGAACCCCAGAAATAAACGTTTTGGAAGATCTCTCGGAGTCCGTCAGGACCCTCTGCACCCCGGTCTCTATACCATTGGACAGGTAGGTCAACCTGTTAGTGACTACTTCGTCCGTGTCAGGACGATCCAGGGAGAAGAGGGTACAGGTAGGGTGGGTACGTCCACCCAAGAACGTTACCGGGTCCTGTCACTCGGGTTCGGGAGGACTGGGAGACTCTCGTGGTGTGTTGTAACGTGAACTATTGGGTACACCGGTCAGTGTCGAGATTAGTATAGTATTTCCCATTCTCTCACCTGTGACCTCGGACTAACGGACCTAAACTTAGGGTCGAGTTCCAATGACCGATTGGAATCCGTTCAAAGAATTGGAGAGGAACGGAATCGAAGGAGTGGGTATTTTTACCCTAATATTATTGAGTATCTAAACAAACCATCCTAAGAGTTTTTGGACTTTTCGAAAATCTTGTCAATTGATGGGGTTTACTTTTACTCGTACAGAGATGTACTTTACCTAATTCTTTTTTATTTATGAACTTGGAAAATCTTGTTCCGGACCATATATGTCAGGATTCGTGAGTTAGTCACAGAATTTTTATTATTATTGTAAATAATAATAATAGTAATAAAAACCGGTATGGTACATCGCAGAATCAAGAGTCTGGTCCGTGGTTTGGACGTGGGGACCACCACCTTCGTGTCTCAGGGTTTGTGACTTGACGGTCCCTTCAGGGATAATAATAATAAGTCTATCGGTCTGACTCCGTATCTTTATGTTCTCATTGAACAGTTTACTTCGTACATATCGTTTCGACCTTGGTCTCGACCAAGAACACGGAAAATTAGGTCACATGAAACATATGAACCAATGTACGAAATTGTGATTCTAATGACTAAATTTTAAGTAGCTAATAGACTTTCATCGGACTCGACAAGGGGCTACGTCTTTTATTAGTGAAATAATTAAGTAGAAAAATTTCAGAAAATATTTTTGTTTGAGTAGTTCTTCTGATCTTAACTGTCCTTGGTCGAGTCAAGATGGTGACGTAACCTGAGGTTCTCTCTAATAGTCCGATATGTTCACTATTTTTGACGACCAACAATCGTGGTCAAAGTCAAGTCAAGTCAGTGAGTCATCACAGGCTGAGAAACGCTGGGGTATTTAACGTCGTGCGGCCCGGAGGGACAGGTAGTGGTTGAGGGCCTCAAGTGAGTTTGAGTACAGGTAGTTCAGCCACTACGGTAGGTCGGTAGAGTAGGAAACAGCAGGGGAAGAGGAGGACGGGGGTTAGGGAGGGTCGTAGTCTAAGAAAAGTTTACTCAGTTGAGAAGCGTACGTTTCTCGTGGTCAAATCAACGTTAATTAACGTATTGACAGAACCCACAAAGTCTTTTCACAGATTAAAGACAACGTCAGAATTTTTCTATTTTGGTATTTATGAACGTATCGTCATCATCTTAATGTGTATAGGATTCATAGTTTTTGGTTAGACCTTATAAAAATATCTTCTCACCCAAAGTCACCGTAATGTCTCTTCTCCAATTTTGTAACCGCCACCCCTAAAAGTCCCACGGAATTTTTTCAAAGACCCATATTTAACTATAAACTACTACCATATCAAAGGTTGACCCCCTTGTAAATACGTCGGGAGGCCACAGAGATTGCAACCTCTAACCTTCTCGTCTGGATCCAGAGTGGGTCCCCCGAACACCCATTAGTCTGTCACCACCGAAAGGTCCCACTACCACTGTCTTACTCCCTCCACTCGTATCTCCACACACACACACACACACACACACACTCAACGAGTCAGTACAGACTGAAACACGCTGGATTACCTGATATTGGGCGGTCCGAGGAGACAGGTACCTTAAGAGGTCCGTTCTTATGACCTCACCCAACGGTAAAGGAACAGTCCCCTAGAAGGACTGGGTCTCTAGTTTGGGTCCAGAGAACATAACGTTCGCTTAAGAAATAACAGACTCGGTGGTTTCTTCGGGTCTCTTCCCCGAGGATTATCCCTTCCGTTCCTTTCGAAGAACTTTCTCTATTACGGACTCCTCAGAAATTCCTACGCAACTAAAAACACTCCATTTGTTGAACTCCTTTTCCAGAAGGTCTATTTCTTCCTCTGCTTCCTCGTTCCTATTCTTTCAGACAGAACAAGACCCAAACGTTCTACGTTACGATTCGAAAAAAAAAAAAAAATTCAGACGTAAACACTTCTTTAATTGGACGTCATTAATCCTATCGACTATAAGCTCAAAACACACAAGAATTCTGAAACTAATATAACCAGTAAATTAAGAACATTTTCAGTGTAATTCATCTCTGTGAATAACAGGGGTAAGACGTCTACCTCTTTGACTCCGTATCAAGTCACTAAAAGGGGGTAAGAAGACCTCTTGGTCCTACCATTGGATCAGTCTCTGAAACGGAAACACGCTCGAGTGTTACTCTCGTAGACAAACCAAACCTCGATGGATCATTGATTGGGTCTATTGTTGGTCTAATATGGGTGAGGGTTCGTTCTACTCTAGTTGAAATCGACTATTAAGGTACTGAACTCCCTTCAAGTAAGAGAAGAACTATTAAAGATACTTAATGGTCTCCGAACACAAAACAAAGGACACCCAAGTGTAAGAGATACGTCGTAAAGACTCGACAAAGAAGTAGAGACAGAACCACTACCGGTCAACCACCCATGTCGGGGAAGAATTAAATTGGGGAAGGAGGGGGTCGGTTTGGTACGTACTTAATTCTAAACCCCCCGACAACTCTGGTTATCTACGGTACCATACAACTGACATTGTACCTCAAGGGAGGGGAAGGGCGAAGTGTTCGTTCTGGTCGACACTCGACCCTTTACGTCACAGGACTGGAATTTCCTCACCGACCGACGTCCGGTCCTCCACAGGTTCCGGACACCGGACCTAGGGTCGGGAACGGTCAGTACCGGAACTCCCGACTCCTTATTCCTCTCCTTCCCGGTCCCTTCCCCTATACGACCCTGGGCTAAGTCACGGTAGGACCATGGAGTTAATTGTTTGCCATTTGAAAACCGACGAAAGAACGATTAGTACGTTCATTAATATATTCCAACTTACAAGGGATTTTATAATATGAAGAGAATGAAAATATGTGGATAATAGATTTTGGACCAACACTAACGTTGACGTAATCAAATATAACGTAGGGAAATCATAATGTACAAATGTACAAAAACATAATGCACACACATTGATATAAATCCTCAGTAGACACTGAAGATAAGGACTTAATGACGAGCTGGATACCCTGAAACCCGTTCAGTGACTTAAAAAAGACTAGAGTCAAAGAAGTGAACGTTTTATTTCTAATATTAATAGAAGTCTCCTGGTAGTACTCCTAATTTATTATGTATTTTTTCACGTACCATGTCACAGACTTCCCGTCATTACCTAGTCATGTACAATCGTTAGTAATAAAGAGGGTAGTTGGTTCTCGACTGACATCAAACCGACTACATCCCCTCCAGCCTACCGTCATTCGTCAGTAATTAATCTTCCTAAAACATAAAAATGGGTTTCCTAGACCTAAAGTAGGATGTCAAAAAGTTCGGTAGAGATCACCCTCACCCTAGATAGACGTCCCCACTGTCATATTGGGTTGTATGAGAGGTTTTTGTATTCTCTCAAATTAAAGGACAAATTAAAATTTTTATGTATCCTCAAAGTACGAGATAAGGCATTACACAAGTCACCATGCTTCCACCGGAAGTTTCTCGTTATAAATCAACTTACTAATATTTTAGTCGTAGACCTTCCTCAGAGTTGGATAAGATCTTTTTCTCTTTTAAAGGTTGGTTGTCTCGGTTGAAAAACTCTACAGGACTAAAGTCATGGTACAGTAGAATATAAGTTCTGACGAAGATTCTAGTTTATATATATAGTTACTAATTTTGTGAGATGTAAGACATTATGAAACAGAATCCCTAATTTTTTTTTATAGGACCCGAAACCTTTTACAAGAATGTGTTCTTTCTCTCGAACGACGTAGGTAAATACGACAATACCAGGATTTTACCGTGTTGTCCCGTGTGGTCTCCGGTCGTTTGAAAAAGATTCTTTCCTGTTCGTCATTTATATAAACAGTGTTGATGAGTTAAGACGGTGACATCGTACTCACGTCAACACCACCTTACTCATACCGACACAAGTTCATTGAAATAAATGTCTACGACTTTAAATGGAATACATTAAAAGTGTAGTACTTTATAATAATACTAAAAAATTGCAATTTTTTACTCTTTTGGTGGGAGTCGTTGAACCCGGTATGTTTGTCTAACACCGTCTACCCGGTCACTCCACACCACAGACTCGGGACCAGACTTTGTCAACCTTCAGGAACCCCGTGATTCGAGTGTGAAAGGCTACCCGGAGTGGTTTGAGTGAGGGTGTCGTCGAAGAAAGAAAGAAAAGACGGCAACAACGACCCGACGTCCCTGTAGTTTTCCCCGAGTATACCCTTAAGGGACCTCCAGGTCACCGATCCCGTGGGGTGAGGGTGACGCCCCCAGGTCCGAGTAGGGACCAACCCCTTGATTATAGGACACACATCGTACCGGGGGGTTTAAAAAAAATTCTTCACTACCTATATTTTTCTATTTTCAATAAAGTTAGAGAGAAAATAGGAGAGACTTTCTAAAAGAAGTCCAAATAAAGAATTTGTAGATTCTCCGGTAATTTAACCTCTAAGATTTTGATCTATCGAATTTTAGATAAAAGGTTACGAAAAGAAAGATACTAATGTAAAACTCCGGATAATACTAATAAATAAGTTAAAATTTATGTATCTTTAAATTCCGTGACATGTGAAAGTAAAAAAATTATTTGGTGTACCGTTTTGTTATGAAATTATTTACATATCCTTTAATGTTAAACTTCTAACGTCTAAGTCATGTATATGTATATGATATCAAACTAAAATTTAATGTCCCTGTCTGAGGTCGAAGTTTTAGAAAGATTTTAGTTAGAAATACGTTTTATGGACCAAAGACTTTCACATATACCCTTTCATATATGTTAAAGAAGTTCACACTATACCGGATGAATAATTGTACATAAATAAATCTCTTCGTATTCGAAAGGTTTATATGTAATAGAAAGTCCACGTTTCGACTGTATGACCGTGTAAAATTAAAAGAACGTCAATAAAGTCTTATATGAATTAACATTATAAATTTGACTGTGACAGTATCCAAATTGACCCTTTCAGAGGAATTCACAAAAGGTCAGAATGGTTTTTAATCTTTTACAAACAACCAGTAGTGTTAAACTGATCTTCTTACCCAATTTAGAAAACTTTCATTCTTAAGTTACTGACCGACCGACCTTACACATTACCTCCCCGTGTGTGTGTTAAATTGTGACTCCTGAAGGGTGCTACCAAGAAGAGATGTCAAACACACGAGGATGACCGTAGTGTTCGTTATAGGGACCGATCACTAGACATTGTATTTACACTTCGGGACAGACCACCCTAAGTGTCCTGTCTAGACATCGATCCCAAACGTTTACTATAGCACCAATCTCTCTGTAATCCGTATTAGTTGTTAAACCCCTAGTTCGACCGGAGGGGAGTTGTCTCGTATGACGTTTCACAGTGAAACGTAAACACTGATTATTATGGGTCGACCGAGGATTCACTTCGAACTAAGTTTCTGTTTGACTTGGGCTACTTGATCAGAACACTTGTGTAAGACATTGAAATTTAAATGAGATACATTCCGTCTCCGTTGTCGTTTGCACAGATTTTGGAATAAGGTTTCCCCGAGTTTAAGATATATTCTTGTGGAATAAAGTAACTTGGTTGACTTCTTTTGTGTAAATCGGTTAACACGAACAAAGTCTTCACTCGCGAAGAGACACCACTCTCACCAATAAACTTAGAATCGTCACTAGGACCGAACGCTAACACGTCGCGTAGATGGTGTGAATGGTATTTCGAGCCGTACGTCTCTTTAAACCTAGTCCTTGTTAGTCGTCGCATTTGTTTCCAAGATGGGATGGGTCTTTGTGTAAATATTCACCACGAAACAGAGACTTCCTACCAAAAAGGAGTATAATTTTACTTTCCCTTCGAGTATATAGACTAGGACGGACACAGATAAGACCCTTTTAAGATGACTTCTGTTTGTAAGTCACTCCTGTGGACTCGAGTTCTACATCTTGGTCTTGTGCCTCTGAGGATTCTCGTCCTTTGATCAAAATCTTTTACCCTTGCTTCGTAGGTTTCACCTTTTGTCATTTTATTCTTTAGATCACTAAACCGTTCGTCATGACTACCCTCGACGTTCAACACTTTTAGGTCCGAGTGTAATGTGTCCCTTATCGATTACCTTTTACATACCTCCTTAAGACAGCGAAGACCAAGACGTAAAGTTTCGGGAGACTTCATACGGAATACGTTGATATAAGGGGTACAATATAAAGATTTCGTCATACCAGTAATTACTTTGTTATCCGGTACTTTCAGTTTTACGACGTAGACCGGTCTCGATACCTTGTGTCCAATATGTGTATTCATTGAGACTAATAAACGTTTATTATTGGTTTTATATGGAGTGACTTCTTGACGGGTCAAAAATACAACACTAGACAAAAGGAATACGTTTTAATTATTACGATCCACAAATATGTTTGTCGGTGACGGAAACGACCTGTTACCTCTCGGGAAAAACTCTCGACCGACTCCTCATATTGCTCCCCGACATTGATCCGCCCCCTTCCTGTCTGGTTAACACGTTAAGGACCAGTATAGACGATTCAAGTGTAGGAAGAGACACCCAGAATGCTTCAATGTTCAATTTAGATAGTTAAGAGTTTAGAATATGAGGGCCACTTCATGGTCATGTTTCAGATATCAGGAACGATGTTTTTCGTTTCGTATCCTTTTGAAGTACACAAAGAGTAAAAATCCTCTTGTGACATTCTAAATGTTTTCAAAAACCAGAAAGACGTAAAATGTTTTCCTAGGAAAGTTAGGAGTTTACATAAAGTCTGACAAAGTAGTTCATTGAAAGGTTCCTTACCCAATAAATACTTTTCAGTCTGTATCGATAAATTCTATTTCCTTTTAAATATTCTTTGTTCGACCCATCGATACTCCTTGTTAAACGTTTATGCCCCTTTAGATAATCGTATTAATTACGTATAAGAAAAAGAAAGAGAACGATTCACGAGTTTCAGACGTTCACGGGTTTACAGGTGACTTTACGGAGAGTAAATAAGAATGAACGAGAGACATAAAATTAAAATATAAATAAAACTAAAGTTGTCGAATACACGATGACTTTAAAAACTTTTTAAGTTTAGAAAAAAATTTTTATCTAAGTGTCATTCTTAGAGTATTTCAATTATAAGTTGTTTGTGCTCCAAAATAATCCTTGGTAATTAGGAGTAGATGGGAAAATGACCTATGGTAGTTGTTATTTAAAACCCCATTTAGGTCCAAAATAGAATCCAAATAATGTATCACTCCATAAACCGTCTTTCTATTTCGCACACAGGACAAGTAAATATAGTCCTCAGTAGACGTACGGGTAGATCCTAAAGTCAAGTGTTGAACGAACCATGTGACGACGAGATGAGACTAAGACTCCTTAGTTCCCTGACATAGACAAGAACCATATGCTTTGACAAGAAGAACTTTTACCTAAAGATTGTACGTATTTCTATTAGAGTTTTGGTTGTCAACGTTTTACTTTGTACTTATAAGTGTCGACGGAGACATTGTGATAACAATGGTTAATCAACGGAGACGAGACTTTTGAAAATACGAATCGGAGGGGTGTTGTCTAAATTACAGATAGGGGTAAGGGGACGAAGTTTTGTGTTCTTGTGTGTTCCAGTTTTTGGGAACTTTTAAAACAGAAGAGTCTCATTATAAAAGGGGGTCAGGGAAACCCGTAAAGACAATACTATAATAATAACCTTTTTGAAGTTTTAATATAGGATCCTAAAGACCTCAGGCGCCTCTTGGGGATTGGGCATGGTAACTAGACTTTAAGAAGGACCTCCTTGCACCAACCAGATGTGCTCTCCACCTCCCGTGTGACTTTGAATCAAAGGGTCTCAAGATGGGACTTTCCCGAGGGTGTCTAATTGACGATACCTTCGTCCTTCCTTCCATGGTTCGTTGAAGGACATGTTTTCCGTTCCGTCAAGAATTTTCCTGTCTCCCAGTAACAAATGGAAGACGTCAGAGAACGACAAGAATTTTATTAAGGTACTTGTTCACTAAAGTCCTTCTGAATTTAGACTTTGGGGTGTGGGGTAACAGTGAGGATTCAAAAAAAAGTTTCATAATATAATATTAAACTCAAATACTAAGTGAAGACGATAAGTCTTATTGTGTCTTTTATAGAGGATTTGTTACATTATAGTCACCGGTGTTATACATTTATAAACTAAGACTATTCTAATGTTTATTGGTTTTTACGATTGAAACTCTATGTTTTGGGACATGATAGACCCTTTTCCACTAATGTTTCATATTGTCATTCTAAGTTTGAATAAACACTTTATTTTGTAAAGACTTTGAGATCCTTATGTACGAATAAGGTGAGAGACCTATTAATCATCATGAAACTCTTTAAACCATTTTTCTCTCGACCCACAGTTTAAGTTCTTCGACCCAAGTTCTAATGTATTATTTTTTTTTAGTCAAAAGGTCGTGACCGAACTATATTTTTACCAGAAATTTTTCCTAAAAATTTACGTTTATGACTTAAGAACTACGAAAGAAATTCTGTACATGACAGTATTAATCACTTCATGCCAGAACCTAACAGAAGATACTCCATAGACATCTCAGTACAGAGTAAGACATTTGTCACAAAATCTTTGTAGAAGTGTACTATTAGTACCACTTCAGAGTAAAATGGTAATTTGTCTTTGATCGTGACAGTCCGACCTCACAGACAAAACTCTCTGACCACGAACTATCACTGTGTCGACAGTCCCTAAGGTAAGGAGTGAGTCCACACGTAAATAACGAGAGTGTAGACACTGACGTCCTATTTATTCCGTCGTCAGAGAGTATGTATGTGTCAATCCTTGACCCTGAGACTGTCAAACGTGTTCAAGAAAGGTGAAGAACGGACATTGAGACTTCGACTTATCATGTAAATATGTACGGTTTGCACAAGTTATTATTTACGAAACGAAACCTGACATGAAGGAGGGTAAATCTACTTGAAGGTCCTTGACGTTATAGTTCTTTTATAGTAATGATAAGTGACGTGTGACAATGTATAATCACTTATTGTATTTCCCGTTTTTTTGTTAGTATGATAAGACACATGTACAAAAATAATCACACTCAAGATGGGAGAACTTCGATAAGACAATCTCTTCACAAAGTCAAGTGTTTCGGTCTTGCTGAAGAAGAATAAGGTTAAAGAGACCAGGTGAGAACGTATCTCTTTCTTGTGATCCGTAGTTAATGATCAGAAAGTAGAAAACATCAGAAAAAATTTTTCAGGATTCGCACATAATAAAACTATTTTTTATTTTTCGTAGTTAGACACTTTACAAATTTATTTTTGTATCTCGGATCGAAAAAGATATATCTTTTTTGTATCATTTATATGAAATACGGAAATTAGACTTCCGTTTTTTAGTTAGACATTATAGAGTAGTTTCTCTTTTACTAACGAGACGATAGTAATATAACTGAACGTTGAGTGGAAAACTTCTCGAAGTGGGAAGGGAATTTTATTTAGAAAGATCGTCTTTTCAGAAGGATAAATGAGGATTCCTGTCAACAAATTAAGGTTTCTATCTTCAGGTGGTTGGGGTCGTAAATGGCAGTCGTTGCATGAATCGACATACACATGATACCGTCATCCAAAAGGACTTCACTCTCTGGTCTATAAATTTAGAAGGTGACTTACATGTAGAAGATAAAAGTAGTTTCGAAGAAACTATATCAGATGCAAGTTTACCGAACCATGTGGATAAGTCTTACCTAGTAAATATTTATTTCCGATAAAATTCTTTTTTCAATATATAATGATTATACTGTAAAAAATTCTTTTCTTTGGTTTACCCAAATGGATTAAGTCAAATTTAATTATGAAATTTAATATAATTTTGAAATTCTATTTGATACGCATATATATATCGTCCTATATGTGCTCTCCAATTATTTATGAATTTTTTTACGAGTGGTTTTTCTTTACAGTTGGTTTAGTCTTATGAAATTATTTATTCGATCCTATCTGTTTTTTCTTTTTCCTTGTATGTTACTACTATTTGGATGAAAACTCTTGAGTACCAATGTACGAATATGAATCATTCCGTCCTTACAATCTTTAACTTATCGTTCAATTTACCCTTAATGTCTGAATTATGTACTTAATGATTTGTATTGATGTAATTCTTAGTACTCAACGTAAGAACAGGATCGAGGTGTCAAATAATCGTCGTACTGGAATTACTTCAATACAATGGGGTGACACGGTGTCAAAACAACAACCATTTACCCCTATTATTACAAACGGAACGGATGAAAAGAACCGATACTGTTTCTAGTTTACCCATTATCTACCCTCTCACGTAACTCAGAACATACAAAATAGTACATTCCACCATAATATCTGATTATTCATAATCATTTTTCTTTCTGTACTGAGGATGGGATCTCTTAGGGAGGGCGGTTGTCCTCCTAATCCCTTTATTAATTGACTAAATCCCTTTATTAATTGAGTGTTACCCCTATGGTCTGTCGAATGGAAGATCTTAATAGTGATGACACAGGGTATACTAAGCTTTCCAACATTTTCGGTGTTCATTGCTTTTGTGTATACATGTCTACCCTAGTCGTTAGGACATAAGACCGACTTTTCTCTGTTTAGTTTTAACGCACTAATTTATGTTTGTCTATATTTTGTTCAGACTTTTCGTTTCGTTCCGTATGAGACAGGGAAGAAATCGTCCTGACCTCGTATAGAAATTTTGAACCTATAACGGTCAGCTCTTTACAGATGACAAGAAACACTCTGGGCAAAGGTCTTCAAATCGGTAAACAAGGTGACAAAAGGAGACACGGAGGAGATTTGGAAGGTGGGTGTTCGGTGTCTGGTAGTCTTAACTTTCCTCAAAGTCGTCGGTAGGTAGACCAGATTCGGGGAGCATAATTTCACCTCTCTTGAGTTCAAATCTCGACCCCCTGAACGAATTCTAGTTTCGTAATGTCGGTCTCGGTTGAGTCTAGAGACTTAAAAGTAACGCCATATATAAGATCACCAACTCACAATTTCGAATTTTAACTCAAAAAGTCACTTTCGTGATGGTTTTGGTTATCTATTCAATAAGGAACTCCACTATGATAAGACTGATCACGATCACATTCTCGCTATGACTATCAAGTCCATACAAACGTATTGCGTTTCACTTATCCTGACCGTAACCACAGATCGTATGGCTATTTTCTATTAGCACTGAAAATCAAATCAAAACAAAAAACAAAACCGGCTCGGCGTGTCGTACACTTTAGAATCAAGGGGTTTTTCCCTAATGTGGGTACGGGGGACGTAATCTTCGTGTCTCAGAATTGGTGACCTGACGGTCCCTTCAAGTCAGTAAAAATTACAACTTTAATTTATGATAAAGTTTTATCTTCTTAATCACTACAATGGAACTTAGCATACTACATACGTCGATAATCGTGTGGTTGTGAGACATGGTCTAGGGGGTTACGTACATGTTTACGTCGAGAGTGACGGTCCGATAGGACGGGAACCAACACAGGTGTAGACCCTGGACACCATCCTCTTAAACCCCCGTCCCTCACCCTTACCCGTACTACCACTGGTCTAACCAAGTTGTCTTTGGGGTAAGACAATTCTTATTTTCTTTTCTAATAATAAGAAAGATTATAATAACTAATTTTATAAACAATGATTAGTCCATGATTACTCCGTTGTACTTCGAGTAAGTAAATTAATTATAAACTTGTGGATAATACATAGTCCATGACAAGATCCACAACCCCAGTTTTATCACCATTCCGTCTGTATAGGGGTACCTTGAGTACAAGGTCATCTCTCCCGTCTCTTAATTGTTTATTTATGTATTACATGACCAACTGTTACACTTACGAAACTTCTTTTTCATTTCGTACCGTTCCGCTACCTCTCACTACCCCTCACTACTCTTTTCCGGAGTGACCCTAAGACTCATCTCTGAACTTACTTCAGTCCTTCGTTCATCACCACCTTCTCACAAGGTCCGTCTTCCTGGTGGTCCCGTTTCCGGGATCCGACTTTTACACGAGAATTTTCGTTCTGTCGGTGACACCGATCTTATTTCACTGGTTCTACGATCCTCCACTCGACCTCTCCATGTGTCCTAGATTGTTTTACCGATACCATTTTACAAAACTAAAATATCATTCATACTTACCTCCGGTAATCGTGTCCCTGACCGTTTGATCCCAGACATCTGGTATCAACCGAGTGAAGGACAAAATATGTAAAAAAAGAAAAAGAAAACGTTTATTTCAAAATAACCTTGTGTCGGTACGAGTAAACAAATGTATGATTTACACCCACGAAGACAAAATATCGTCATCTCGACTCATATACATTTTCTCCGAGAGTTTCTGATTGTATAAATAATAGACCAGGAAAAGGTCTTTTTCAAATGTCTTGGGACCAGGTTTGCTAATTCATTCATAATTTCTAAAACATCAAAAATCCTTTTTTCAACCATCAATCTTTTTGAATAATTTTATTTTTATGATATTTTCAATAAAATTTTTGAAACAGGATGAATTTAAGGACTAACAATCAGTTTGAAGTCATATGGACTCGTTTGGGTACTCTTTGAATATATTAAGGTGTTGTCGTAAAATAAGTTGTAAATCGTCTTTTCAATTACATGATATTTTGAAGTTTTATATAATTTTATAGTGACGTGTAATAACTTACGTATGTGTTATCAGAGATTCAAGTGTCATGAACTTTTATAATTACACTTGTGTTCTATCTCACACTATGATATTACCATCTATCACAGTAATATTTAAACAGGTTTGAGTATCTTACTCAAATTGTGGTTCTCACTTGGGAGTACACTTGATACCTAAGACACGTCATTACTGTACAGTCACATCTCGAGTACCGAACATAATTTTTGTTCACACGGTGAGACCACCCCCTACAACTATTACCCCCTCCGATACGTACACAACCCTATCACATGTATACTCTTCACGAACGTCACTTGGATTATGACGAAATTTTTTATTTCAATAATTTTAAAAATTTTTTATGTCGAATGTAGTGCAATTGACGTTGAGGTTATCGACGTCATTACTCGTAATATAGAGGTAAATAAAGTATAAAGTACACCTATCAAGAAACCTGTCGAAGTATGTCCT
The DNA here is from genome assembly GCA_006410555.1 of Capra ibex. Classification (NCBI taxonomy): domain Eukaryota; kingdom Metazoa; phylum Chordata; class Mammalia; order Artiodactyla; family Bovidae; genus Capra; species Capra ibex. Next base: position 302,706 of record SJYO01028515.1, read on the forward strand.
CCTTGGGGTATTCATATATGTGGTCGTCGTGTGATTAGTATCGACTGTCTTGGAGACCTTCCTTTTTATTTTATTTATATAAACATCTTACCAATAATATGAAGTATGTATGATTTATAACACGGCAGAGATTAAATGTAGAAGAAGGGAGATTCCTCTATTTCCGTAATATAATAAAAACAGTACAATAAAAAGAATAAATTTTTTAACAAATCAACAAACGAAACCTAGGAGATAATTAAGTAAGGGTGGTGAGGGGTGGAAGAATAGAGAAATCCCAGTTTAATACATATAAATATTTGTTTTCCTTTTTTTTGACTCTTTCTTAAACATTGTATGAACTAATGTCTGATTGAAGAGGTATCTACTATATGAATGTTTAGTTATTTTTTCGTTTGTTGGGTATTCTTTTTATCCATTTCCTGTGTCTATCATTATATGTCTTTTCTTTGTCTATAGTTTTAGACAATGGTATTATGTTCTTTAAGTTTATTAAGGAAAAAGGGGAATGATTCAACCGTTTACAATTTTTCAAATTGTCGGTATCAATCGTTTCTATATGACTATCTTCGTATTTTATTTTGATAGAAAACCTCTCGTCAATCATTTTGATTATTTTAAAATTTTACGTATATAAGGAATTAAATTTTTTAGATAGGTTATCTTTGTGTAGGTATACATATGTTTCTGTAGATGTTTTAAAAGAGGACATCGAATCGGACATCATGTTTTTTTCTAGACCTCTGTAGAATTTACGGGTGGTTATTCCTTGAATTACCTATTTAATACCATATATGTATTACCCTTCGGTATCAGTATATAGATCCATAAAAATTAACTTCATATTAACTAAATGTTATAGTACAATCAAAGTCAACATGTCATGTCACACATATATATATAGAAGAAGTCTAAAAGAAGAGAATACGAGTCAGTGAAATCAACACAGGTCGTGAAGTCAACACAGATCGTGAAGTCAACACAGATTGAGAAACACTGGTATTGGACGGTATAAGGAGACAGATGCCCTAAGAGGACCGTTCTTATGACCTCACCCAACGGTGTGGGAGGAGGTCCCCTAGAAGGCTGGGTCTCTAGTTTGGAGACAGAGGACGTGACGTCCGTCTGGGAGATGGTGACTCGGTGACCCCTTCGGGGTCGTATTCTTTTATGACTCACGTCAAGGGACACGATATGTCATCCAGGAACAACCAAATAAATATAAAAAAATTTTTCCCCTTTTTTTCCCTGATGAGACCACTAGGTCACCAATTCTTAGGTGGAACGTTAGGTCCCCCTGTACCTAAGCTAGAGACCTACCCCTTGATTCTGGCGTGTACGGAACCTCGTTGATTGAGATGTGTGTTGATGACTCGGGTGCGTGGTGTTGATGAATCGGGTGCGCGGTGTTGATGACTCGTGTACGTGGTGTTGATCTCTCTAACACACGGTGTCACTCTCTAAGACGTACATTGTTGTTTCTGAACTGAGTCGGTTTATTTATTTATAAATTTGTTTATTTATTTTTCTTTTTTTTAGTCCGTTTAACTATTAGTGTTCTTTTCTAACTGTTCGACGTGTACATGTTTTACTCCATACAATTCTTAGATAAATAGTTTATAATGTATATTATCGTTTGTTCACTTTTGTTATTTTCTTCACTAATCATCCTCGGAATGTCGTACCTTATAATACGTCGACTTTTTTTCGTGACTCGAGAATTACAACATTATTCCTTAGTAGATACACTTTTTTCTTTTCATGTGTTGTCATATGTACTATACAATCGTAAACACGGTTTTCTTTCTCTTATATATTATTACTAGACATGTACGTTTGAGACCTTCTGATATGTTTTATGACTATTTTTGTCTAACACTTCCTTTACCCACCGATCCTCTGTCCCTATTACAAGGTGATATATACGAAAGGTGGTACACTCATTCTTCATCTTTAGTAAAATATAGAAGAATTTTAATAATTTTATCCCGTTACATTTCATGTAAATTTTTATTAATAATATATTTTGATCACAACTGTGAGTCTTGTTATTGTCTTTCTTTTATATATTTTTAAAAGAATTCTTTAGTTTATAATTTGGAAATTCACAATATTCAATTTTGTTGGACCTTTTAACAATAGACCCAGTTGAATGACGAGTTTCCAGGGTCCGTCAAGGTCATATAACCTGAAACTATGTAAAAATAAGGTGGAGTATTTAACGTTGTGTCTTTTGATAGATCGTCATTTTATTCGACAAAGGGGTTTCTGTAGAGTAATTACATCGGTTTTGGGATTTTAAGACACCTAGTTGTCTACAATCTTATTCTGTTTTTTGTATTGTTAGGGATAAATTTTGATACTAAATGGATAAGGACTGTATGATTAATAGTATGAAATTTCCTCTGTGACGTTATTCTTTCTATCTCTTTTTTGATTGACTTTATGTGTTTCTATCCCTCTCTGATGATATAGTCCAGATCCGAGATTCGGGGAATTCCTATACTGATGAAATGTAAGGTCCAGTGTAAATGACATCGTGAGTCGTCTTTCCGACCGTACATCATACATGAGTCCATAAATACCTACCTAGACATCTTACTTCAATCAATCCGACTCATTCCTTTCTATTTTCACATATATATGTTAATTCTTCCAATTCGATTTATACTTGTTATCCAATAAATGATTTAGGGCTTTTTGTTCTTTATCCAATTTTCTTTTCTTAATTCGGTTTATATTCTGACTTTTGTATATCTTAAAGAACAATTTAATATTAGTGACTACCGTTTTATATGTATATATTTATTTCTTTCTTATTTTTTAAAACTTGACATTTTAGAGTCCATGATCACCAACCGAGGAGTAAAATGAGTGCTTCTTTATCTTGAAATTGAGAGAAATTATAACCATAAATTTTTTATGGTTAGGAAGAGTTTGAGAAGGTCTTTTTTTTTTTTTCTTGAAATTAGTACACAGGTCTAACTTCGATCGATTGTCAATCCTGTGGTATCAAAATTCCCATGGGTTTAGTTTAAAAATTGTACTTTAATATTTCGTCATGTAAAACATTTCTAATTGTCAATATGTTCAATTACTGTATCTCTACACTAACGAATACTTCTAGATTTTAGTCATTAATTTTTAAGAAAGTTTTGTGGAACGTTAATCCAACCGGTATGAAAGGCCAAAAGGGTCTATCGGGGTTAAATACGGACAATAGGACAGTATTAATGATTGTCACAGGGTAAAGTGAGAGTTTTCACAGAAACAGAAAACCTACTATTCTATATAACACTGGGATCCTCCAGAAGGTCTATTTTATGACCTACGGGTCAATTTAGACGTAAAGTCTATTTGTTGGTTAAAAACGTATATTCATACAGGGTACGTTATAAAGTCTGTGTGACAATGGATCTCTCTCGTTCTCTCGAACGTTCGTTCAATTTTACACCGTTATGGGTGTAGAGTCACTAGTAAAAGGATTTGTGACTCTTAATAGAAAAACACTTGAAAGTCTGTTCCGTTTTGGTATAAGTTTTATTTCATTTTACTTTCAGTTTGATTTCGTATTACAAGAACTGTTCCTCCTAAGGGTGGACTCTTCCGGACTCCGGAAACGTAGGCTTTTGAGTCAAAAGGTGGTGTGTCGAAAGTGGGTGTACTCGTCGTGTTTCCTGGGATTACGGACGGGTATCAATTCTCATTACCTTAAGTCGACTAAGGATCTTTAAGGGTTTTACTGTATAATCCTATGACAATGGTTTCTACACCGAATAAGTCATTAATTATCCTTACACGGAGTATAAATCAAAGGGACCACTTTTCCTTTCTTAAGTAGACAATAAAAAAATAAGATTACTAGACAGTTTTACAAAAGATTTGTCTCGTGACTATTTACGTTTTTTCTTTGATTTAAAACCCATATAAAAAGCCCGACTCTAAATATTAACTCTTCATATTCCGTGTCCTTGTATATATTGACTTTAAAGATTATCATCTGCATACTAGTAAGACTATTTTACTTGTTTTTCAAGAAAGTGACACTTATTTAATTTGAAACCACTTTATAGTACTTATCTGGATTAATAATTTTAAAAAAGTATCATAAAATTTATGCTACCTTACGTCTATTTACGTCCGTTCTATAACAAAAGAGGGTGTAAACTCTCTCTTCCTTCGAAAGTTAGTTGTTGGTTTAATACTGGACGAGGTTAGAAGAGTAAGAACGGGACAACGGGACCCAACCATAAACCAGTGTATTGTATGTAATTTCAAAAGGTTCTACTTTCCTCATATGTTGTATACCCAAAAAGTAAAAGATTTCCTCTGAGTCCTTGAAAGTGTTAACTTTGGGATCAAAAACACTTTCAATGATAGGATAAGTAGAATCTATTTGTACTGTTTTACCTTTAAATCGTATTCATTTGAGAACTTTCTCTAACAATACCTTTAAGATCTTTTGGATAAAATATCATCAAGATTGTATTAAACAATGAACTAAGATGTGTGTTTATCAACATAGTGAGATGAACCGACTTACCATCGTAACCTCTTACCTCATTCTGCTTACTTATACATAAAACATTGTGAGAGAACCCAGTAAAGTAAGTCGACTTTGTGTTTACGAATAATACTAGTTACTAGATTGTTTCTGGTTTTATATGGGATTTAAAGTGTATGTCTCCTATTTGTCAAAACTAAGTTTTTCGATTATTTATCATTCTCGTTTTTAATTTACCTTGTTTTATGTCTACTAATAGTTCAAAACTATCATGATATTATTTAAATTTTACAAATAACATGTAAAATTGTGTAGACATTTAACGGTTTCCCAAAGGGACAACCATGTCACCATTTCTTGGGTAGACGGTCACATCCTCTATGTTCTCTACGTCCAAACTAGGGACCCAGTCCTTCTAGGGGACCTCATCCTTTACCGTTGGGTGAGGTCATAAGAACGAACCTTTTAAGGTACTTGTCTCCTCGGAACGACCAGTGTCAGGTACCTCAGAGTTTTCTCAACCTATGTTGACCCACTGACTCTCGTGTACGTTTATTTAACGGTTTTGATCTCCAAAAGTTCTAAGTATACTTTTTATGACTCAGGAAGAGACTATAGGAGTCAATAAGAGGTAGTATGATGGAATAAGAAAGAGAAATATTGTAAATTATGTTAAATACTAATACAACACGAACACATATATAAATAACACAAAGCGGTGGGATATTATAATGAGTAAGTTGTCCTTGAAAACTCGTGGATAAGTCACTTACTCATTGTTAGAAGAAGTTGATACATTTAGTGTGAGTTGGGTTCGTATAAACGAAAAAATACTCACGACGGGTCTACATGACCGGACAGTATTGGCAATAGAAACGATACTACGGTTATTACATATAAAGGGAAGTCCGTATGTGTAACAGAGAGATGACTGAGTTTGAATTTATCGTTTGTAGACTTCAAGTCCAAAGTCTCCGGATATTTTTTCTTATCCCTTCCTCTCACCTCTATGTCAGAGAAGGTAAAGGAAAATACGATAAAAAGAAAAGATGCAAGAAGATTTTCGTCTATCCTTCCTTTTTCTTCCTTTTCGTCACCCGACATGACCTAAACGGATCCTGAAGGTTTGATCATAAAAATAAAGTAGAGTAGGCGTCCACTCCTACTTGAGTCCTGTTTCTGTAGTGTATCCTAAAGTCCCCGGGTGTCAACGATGGTCCTTTCGATTTGACGTTTCAGACATAGAAGCCTAGGAGAGTGAAGGATGAGATTTAGTGGAGGACAAAAGACGGAAGAATGGTGAGGGAGAGGGGGTGTAGGTGTCACGGGTCACGAGCGTTCACCTGAAAACCGATAGGTCACAACTGACGACAGAATATGGACGGAGGCATTTTTGAGGGTAAAAATCGTACATGGATATGCAAGGGGATTATACAAGTACACTATATTTAATCGCGAATTCTACACTTGTACTGTTTATCCGTATTGAGAACAGTCCCCACCCTCCTTCAACAACTTTACTTAGTGGTCCCTCTTCTCTACCAAAAAAAAAAAAAAAAAAAAAAACCGACGTACATATCCCCTTCTTTAAAAAAATCGACTTATGAAAGACAAGGAAATCATTCATAGTCCCCTTTTTATTTGATGCATCTTAATCGTAATATTCGTATATGGATGGAGTCCTGTTGGTAGTAGATCAGTCCAGACGTTCCAGAGACGAGTCATCTTACTGTGTGACGATGTTTTCTGAGGACGTGACAGTGAAGTGTCCGTTGGATCCGACTCTAGACGTAATGGTTTCAATCAGAACGAAAAGTAAGGTGTATGTCTGTTGAGACGAATAATGTCAGGAAGGTGTACCAGTGATAGAAATAGATTAAGAACGTCTGAGAAGTCGGGTTCTTGGCCTTCTTTTCGGTTTATTTATTTCAGTTGATGTAAGTATTAGGTGTCTCTTCCTATTTTCGTCTTTCGAGGGGGTGATGAAACCTTATCGTACAGGGGACTCTGTATTACGATAAGGAGAATTCCTAAACACCCTAAAGAAGATGTCACACCGAAGTACTTCAAGATTCAAAATAATTGCAGGTCTTAGTCTACCGTATAGGTGTCAGTTTATTTAGGTCCGTAAATTTTTATTGAGTGTATAGAAGAGTGTTTTCTCGACGGTGACATTGAGTGACTTTACATTCTTTCTTTCTTTTTTTTCTTTTTCCTTTTCTTTTTGGACTTACTAAAATATGTTAGACACTCAAGTGTACTTCCTTTCTTTCGTGGTTGTCTTACCTTGACTGAGGACGTTGTCGGTCAACCCGAATGGGGAGTCTAGTCTTTGATGGAGAGACCGGAACTGACTCTTGCTAAAAACGATTTTCTTTGAAACAATATGACGGGGTTTACAATGATTTCTGGATTCAATATTTCGTGTAGAAATTTTTAACAATTAGTACTCCCACTTAGTACAATGAAAAGAGGATGATGGACCGACTCTATCAAAACGATTCTTTTATTCTTAAAACTAACCCCACCCCCCTTCGTCCGCCAAAACTTCGTACCTCGTAAAACTCTCTCTTCTTTTCAGACCTATTCTACTGTTTGACCGTCTTCCTCCTTCCTTTTCTTCCGACTGTGATTGAAAATCACTCTTAGATGAGACACGGTCCATAGTACAATCCTTGAATATGATGGAATTGATACAGAAAAAAAAAAATGTTAAGACGTTATTTTCATGATAGTAGAGATAAAATGTCATCTTTGGGTATCAATTCAGTAAGAGGGTTTCCAGTATGTCGATCACTTTCTCGTCTAGAGTCTACACCCTAGTCGGGGACTGATTCTATTCCTCTTCTTTAAGGGAAGACTGATCAAAGAAATAATCAGACTTCCTGGATATTCGGTCCGATGTGTTGAGTCGATACAATGACTGGTTTATTTAAAAATCTCAAACACTCATATTTGACTAAGTCTTAATATCTATTTACGAAAGTTCAGGGTTTGTCAAAACAGGGTTTTAAATTTTTTAAGAGGATGAGAGTCAAACCTTCAACCAAATTGAAACTTTTGTTTACTAAATTCCTAGTGATCTAATAGACAAAGTCAAAAGTATAGGTATAAATGAGTCGAAACTGATACATTGTTAGACTAATTACTATTGAATATGTCGTTAATAATCACGGTCTCGGTATCTGAAAGCATAAAATACAAGAACAAGGATGAATTAAGTACCAGATCTTCCTCTGTGACAGAGTATTTTTATAGATATTTTTACACTATTTACGATAATCTGTACATATTTCACAATACTCTTTTGTTTTATTTAAATCCCATACTATGATTATAGATTGGGAAGAGGTATCTGTATGTGGAGGTCATACGACGGAAACGTATTCTTCCCAGTACTCCTCTACGTATACTTGTATGTATGTATAAAAAAAAAAGAATATGAAAGTTTTCCTTTACGATCTTCCAGTCTGTCTTTCATTAATTTTACCAACGATTAATCCTCATCCCGTCCTACCCAACCTTCCCTGTCCTACTTTCGTTCCGAAGAGACTCATTTAGAAAAGAAAATTTTTAATTAAAAAATGAAGACACTGTCAAAATGTATATATGTTTCATTTTGTTGTTTCTTTTTAGGTTGAGGATAGTGGGTACGGTAGTTTCGTTTTGTTTTAAGTTGTCGTGTCATTGGTTGGTCTTCAAAGAGTCCCCCTTAAGGAAGGCTTGGCAAGAAATCCTGGACTTAGGGGTTCAGAACCATCAACTCTCCAATAATTCTCCGTACGAGAGATTTACGCAGGTTGCATTTGTATGGGAGGGGATCTCTTGAATCTAATGAACACTTCGACACCTTAAAATATCGTGCACTCCTGTCGGTGACGAAGTCAAATATCGAAACAAGTCAAGATGTATGTAAACAACGGAAAAATTAGGAGGAGTCTAGTAGTATTGAAAAAGAAAGTAATGAAGTTTCTCGTCTTATTCACTTTATTCAAGAATAGATATATATAGGAACATTCTAAAACCTTATGTTTCTTCTTTTTCTAGAGTTCTCCGGGAAGGTCACCCTCCCACACTAAGGGGGGAATCGAGACCTTTTATGAGTGGATAGACATAGTGTTGTTAGGAGAAGGAATTTAAATCTATTTTAAGTTTATTGTTTTAAATGGTGAAATTGTTAAAACTTCACCTGTTAAGTCTCCCAAAAGCATATACGTGTCCAACACGTTGTTCATGGTAATTAAGGTCTTGTACGAGTAGTCGGGGTTTTTCTTTGAGATATTAGGACTTCGTCAGTGAGGAAAAATAAAAAATTCAGAGAAAAAGACTCCAAAAATTATCATATGAAGTCTGAAAGGTCTAGTAAGAAAATATCAAAATTTGAAGACAAAAATAAAAACAAGACATAAGACCCTCTGAAAAAAAGAAAAGATGATAACAAATTTTAAAAATGACATCAACTAAATGTTACAAATATTTAAAGAAGACGTCTCACTGAGTTAATATATACAAGAAAATTTATAAGAAAAGATAATATCAAAGAGTATCCTATAACTCACAGTAAGGGACACGATATCTCATCTTAGAACAAATAAGTGGGATAATATATTATCAAACGGAAACGATTAGGGTTTGAGGGTAAGACAGAGAGGGGATGGGTGGGGGGTAAGGGAGTAGAGGAAACCGTTGATGTTTAGACAAGAGATATAGACACTCAGACAAACAAAGTATCTACCCAACTAAATATAGTATAAAATCGAGAGTAGATATTTATAATAGTATACCGTAAACAGAAATACCTCCTGAAAGAACTAATATAAAAGATCAGGATAACTTTTGTAAAAAACATTATAAAGTTAAAGTCTCTCGAAAAAGATATACAAAAAAAAAAGGTTTTATAAAATGACAAAATGATATGACTCATAATTATTCCATTAAATTTTGTAAAAGGAGACAAAGAATTCAGTGGAGAAAAAGTCCATCCTGTTTAAAAACAATCAAAAAAAAAAAATTTGAAAGAAAATACGACGACCAAAAAGAGTGAAGGATTTTCTAAGAACCAGACAAGTGTAAATCCCATCTTCCTGTCCTGATACGTTTTTCATTTACGACCTTCCTATTATACATTGATAAATTTTATCCATACTTATTCCCCATATCTCGTCGCGTCTGATTCTGTTCACATAATGAAAATCGCACTCATACACCCCTGGGTTTGAGATTCCGACGTCTTGGGACTTAAGATCCTACTTTTTATAAATAAAACCTCGTAGTTGTAAGTGTGATTTTCGGAGTCGAAAGAGGTTTGTAAACCGAGTCAAAGAAAGACCTTCTTGATAAACTACAAGTGTGCCTCTCTTTACGTCTGACGGACTCCCCTCCACCCCTACCCGTCTTTCATCCCTGTATCACCTGACTGATCATCGTCGTCAAAGAGTAAATATCGGTAAGTCAATTAGAACAAATTCGGGAGAAAGAGTGAAGACGGTAAAGACAGGGACTCAGAAGAAACTTCAAGATAATCCGACTAGGTCAAGGACGGGTTTGCATGAGATCCGACGACAAGGAACCGAACAAAGAAAGAAGTTGGGTGAGGGTAGATGAAAGATTGAAGGTCTTTAAAGGACAAATAACCAATGGGTTGGTAAACGAAAAGAAACAACAAAACCATGAGACGTAAAGGATAACTTTACATAAAGGGCAGAGTTTACGACTAAAGATCAGGTGGTAGAACTTGATCATGAAAATTCATTTCCCTTTTAAAACTGAAAGATATCTTTATATGTCTTTATGTTATCTTGGTCAGTCAAGAAAAAAGAACGTAGAAAGGTATCACGAACATTAGATGTTGGTTTATTTATTATTTATGAACAAACTGTAAATTGTCTTAAAGGTACTAATACACAAGAATTAAATAGTAAACATCTTGGAAGATACAATGACGTACAAAGATCTCCTCTTAAGGTGACAAAAGTAATCTTAACGTTCCCTAGATGTTAGATTTTACTTATATAAGAGAAATCTTTTATTTTTAAGGGTAAGGTACTACGACACAAACTCAAGACTAGAATTTAACGTTCTCAAATGTAGTGTGTTTCTAATTTCAAACTCTTATTAAAACTTCGACAAATGTTTGGGGTTCCGTTAGTCATTTGTTTACCTACATATTACACAGTCAATCGTCACCCCCAAAAAAATCCTTGTGTAGGTTTACGTAATAGACAATATGTAACCGAATTGTTTATTGTCTTTCTGGAGTAAGTCCCGAAATGGAGAGAACATGTCGTCGGTTCCTACGACTCTATACCCCTACGGTCTATTAAAGGGATTCAATACTGGACCTATCGATGAACCTTATGTCGGTAAGTACATGTTGCAGTTCAAAATATGGTCTTCTGAGTTGATAATTTAATATACTCTGGATGTACAATTCTAATTCGATTTTTCATTGTTTCTTCCCCTCTATGACTAATTATATAATCGGGTTTCACAGTTACAGAGATGTTTTCTACAATTAAGACCAAGAAATTCTGGTCAAAACGACTTCGATGAATTTACAGTTAAAAATCCAAGATTCGTTTACGTTTTTAACCAGTATACCGTGAAGTATAAGTTCACTGACAAGATATACATAAAATTTTTATTCATTTTTAAATTTTTTTGTTCGTTCTTCTTCTCAACACACCTATTGTTATATACTAAAATTGAAGAAAATTAACTTATAAATAAGTTTTATCCTTTTATTTTATACACACGTAACGATTTCTTTTTTTAACTTACTGTGAACAATTTGGTATCATTTCTTCTGAAATAATTTCTGAAATAATTTCTAACCATATCCTTCAGAATAACTTTGGGTCCCACTACTCTGTAGTGGACCCCTATTGGGTAGCTTATAACTCTTACCCCAAAGACAATTTAACCGAACCGTTCCAAGAACGATTTTGATCTCAAATGTTCTTTCTTGTGTCTACCCGAACCCTCTACTAAGTCCTCCAAACCAGTTCGTCTCTTAGAAACGACATAAATGTCAATTACCGGTGTCACTTCCAGTCGTTATGTCATACAATATGTTTAATGTCATCACGGGGTTTGGACCTGATGTCATCGAAACTAACCTTTCGGACTCCACTTTCTTTCTTCAATTGTGAGTAACTACTTAATTTATGTATATATATATATCAAGACGAACCAAGTCATTTGACTTCCATTTGAAAAAAAGACAATTGTAGAAGTCCTGTGTCCCTTGTTGTAAACTTCTAATTACTAGTAGTATATTGAAAAAAGAAAACCGACACGGTACCGTACGTCCAGTCAAGGGACTGGTCCCTAGTTTGGACACGGGGGACGTCACCTTCGTGTCTCAAGATTGGTGACCTGACGGTCGCTTCATGGACTAATGGTACATTAAAATGTACACATTCGATAAATCGACTTACTTGACTTACATGGGACCTTCTATATATAGACTTACATGGGACCTTCTATATATAGACTTCTATATATAGACTTATCGAAATAAAGGATTCGGTTACGTATTGTGTATTACGTAAACCTCCACAAGGATAAACAGATAAAAGTAAACGAAACAAGATTGTCCGATAGTGGTCTTTCTGAAATCAATTAGTTTCCAATATATCAAGTAACACTAAAATGATATTTTACAATATTTATTTCTTTACGGGTTAATGAATGGATTCGCTACTTTAGGTTTTCACTTGGAAAACCAACCACTAAAACTTCTGTCGGTGTTTCGTTCGTCCCAGTTATACTACCGTGAATCCAGTCAATTGTATACTTCACGTAGTCAGTACTAACGATCCGATAAACGTTACATAGGTGGAATCTCATTCCCACTGTCCTTTCTTCCTTATTCAATTAATTTTATTGTTCGTTAGTTTGGGGTTTATATGTTATAAGATGTTTTGTACTTGAATATTGATTTCAATTGATTTATGAATAGGATAATGTTAATTCAGTTTCATAGGACTTTAAAATACATTTTGTAATTGATACGTATATACAAAAAGACCACTCTGACAGGTAAAGATCTTTGTCTAAGAGACTCCTTAGTTACTGGAATTTTTTCAATTCTTCGTGCTTTCCCCCCGATTGTGTTCTATTCAAAATACAAAATCGTGAAGTCGAAAATGAGTTGGATGATTAAGACGACGACGGTGAATCGACGAAGTCAACTAAGGTTGAGACACGCTGGGATAGTTGACGTCGGACGGTCCGAAGAGACAGGTAACCTAAGAGATCCGTTCTCAGGATCCCACCCAAGGGTACAGGACGAAGTCCCCTAGAAGTACTGGGTCCCTAGTGTGGACCCAGTATAAGAAATGACGATTCACACAATCACTTGAATTGGTGGTATAGATTTATAATATTATTTCGACTTGTTTTCCATCCTTAAGTGATTAAACCCTCCCAAACTTGTATTTGATTTCTTTAAGTGTTCTATAAGTTATCAAGTTTTGTTTTCTATTTTTTTATTGATTAAGAGAATCTATATTTATCGTCACAGAGGATTATCTCCCTATTTTCTACAGTAAATCTTATGTTAAGAAAACATGACCAAAAGGTCATTTATTATTATTACATATATAAAGTATATAAACCCACACATACAGACACAGACATATATATTTATATAAATAATATATACATATATATATATATGTGTATTATATACATGTGATAAATAATAATAATAAATCAAGGTAATACCAGTTGGTTAAAAGGATAGTGGTAAGTCTCTTATTTAAAAATAATATGTCTCAAAAGTTCGAACATACATATAGTGTTAATGGATCTTCCAAACAATTTGATACCTGAAGAACTGGGGTGAGGGTCTTAAAGATTAAGTCATCTAGACCTACTCCGGACTCTTAAATGTAAAGATTGTACAAGTTGCATTAAACGTTAGTTTGAGAAAATCTTATTTATTGTTCTTCATGGTAAAAGTTGATTATAATCCTTCGGAAAATTTTATAAGTACGGGTGAAGAACCCTTCAAAGACATTCTTCCAGAAACACCACTACGATTGAACCCAGTCTTTCTATAAAGACTTTTCACAAACTTATTAAATCCAGTCCTTATAAGAAAATCTTTACACACGTAAAATAGATAATGAAGATGTTCAGTTACGATTCCCTAGTTCGTCTTTACACCGTTTTAAAACACGTAAACCTAAAGTTAATATTACAATAAATAACAAAAATTTTTTACATTTTTAGAGGATTAATAGTTATGGGACCATTATCAAACTTTTCGAAATTATAAAAGTAGGGGTTTATAAAATCGTAATTTTTATTACAAGAATTTTAGACTCAAGACAAACGTAAGTTCCTTCTTTAGAACGGTGGTCCCTAAATAAAGTTTTAAGTAACACTTTTAAGTGAAGACCGTCTGGCTTAAAGTAGAGAATCCCTCCAAAAAGAATTAAAACCGATTAGTTATTTTCTAAGAGTATGAAACCGTCAAAAAGGGATGGACGAAAAAACGCTCATCAAGTCAAGTCAAGTCAAGTCAACGAGTCAGCACAGGTTGAGAAACGCTGGGGTACTTAGCGTCGTGCGGTACGGAGGGACAGGTAGTGGTTGAGGACCTCAAGTGAGTCTGAGTGTAGGTAGCTCAGGCGCTACGGTAGGTCGGTAGAGTAGGAGACCGTAGGGGAAGAGGAGGACGGGGGTTAGGGAGGGTCGTAGTCTCAGAAAAGGTTACTCAGTTGAGAAACGTACTCCACCGATTTTATGACCTCAAAGTCGAAATCGTAGTAAGGAAGGTTTCTTTAGGGTCCCAACTAGAGGAAGTCTTACCTGACCAACCTAGAGCGAGTCGGAAGAAGTGTCAGGTTGAGAGTGTAGGTATGTGTCTTCTTGACATGTTTTTTCTAGAAGTGTTGGGTCTATTAGTGCTACCACACTAGTGAGTAGATCTCGGTCTGTAGGACCTTACACTTCAGTTCACCCGGAATCTTTCGTAGTGATACTTGTTTCGATCACCTCCACTATCTTAAGGTGAACTTGATAAAGTTTAGGACTTTCTACTACAACACTTTTACGACATAAGTTATATGGTCGTTTAAACCTTTTGACTCGTCACCGGTGTCCTGACCTTTTCCAGTCAAAAGTAAGGTTAGGGTTTCTTTCCGTTACGGTTTCTAACGAGTTTGATGACGTGTTAACGTGAGTAGAGTGTACGATCATTTCATTACGAGTTTTAAGAGGTTCGGTCCGAAGTCGTTATGCACTTGGCACTTGAGGGACTACAAGTTCGACCAAAATCTTTTCCGTCTCCTTGGTCTCTAGTTTAACGGTTGTAGACGACCTAGTACCTTTTTCGTTCTCTCAAGGTCTTTTTGTAGATAAAGACGAAATAACTGATACGGTTTCGGAAACTGACACACCTGATGTTATTTGACACCTTTTAAGACTTTCTCTACCCTTATGGTCTGGTGGACTGGACGGAGAACTCTTTAGACATACGTCCAGTCCTTCGTTGTCAATCTTGACCTCTACCTTGTTGTCTGACCAAAGTTTATCCTTTTCCTCATGTAGTTCCGACATATAACAGTGGGACGAATAAATTGAAGATACGTCTCATGTAGTACTCTTTACGACCTGACCTTCTTTGTGTTCGACCTTAGTTCTAACGGCCCTCTTGATAGTTATTGGAGTCTATACGTCTACTGTGGTGGGAATACCGTCTTTCACTTCTCCTTGATTTTTCGGAGCACTACTTTCACTTTCACCTCTCACTTTTTCAACCGAATCTCGAGTTGTAAGTCTTTTGCTTCTAGTACCGTAGGTCAGGGTAGTGAAGTACCCTTTATCTACCCCTTTGTCACCTTTGTCACAGTCTGAAATAAAACCCCCCGAGGTTTTAGTGACGTCTACCACTAACGTCGGTACTTTAATTTTCTGCGAATGAGGAACCTTCTTTTCAATACTGGTTGGATCTATCGTATAACTTTTTGTAACTTTTTGTCTCTGTAATGAAACGACTGATTCCAGACAGATCAGTTCCGATACCAAAAAGGACACCAGTACATACCTACACTCTCAACCTAACACTTCTTCCGACTCGTGACTTCTTAACTACGAAAACTTGACACCACAACCTCTTCTGAGAACCCTCAGGGAACTTGACGTTCTAGGTTGGTCAGATAAGACTTCCGCTAGTTGAGACCCTAAAGAAACCTTCCTTACTACGATTTCGACTTTGAGGTCATGAGACCGTTGGAGTACACGTCTCAACTGAGTAACCTTTTCTGACTACGACCCTCCCTAACTCCCGTCCTCCTCTTCCCCTGCTGGTTCCTACCCTACCGACCTACCGTAGTGACTGAACTACCTGCACTTAGACTCACTTGAGGCCCTCTACCACTACCTGTCCCTCCGGACCGCACGACGTTAAGTACCCCAACGTTTCTCAACCTGTGCTGACTCGCTGACTTGACTTGACTTGTACAAGGATCCAGCGGTAACTACGAAGACCAAAACTTTGGTGTGATACTCTTAATGACAATATCACATGACGTCTTGAAGTACTAGTCCTACAACACTGTCAATTTTACACGACTCGACAACTAAGGGGAAAGGACTCTACCCACACGTCTCGGTTCTCGTCGTCTTCATCCCGACTACTAGAACATCTGTGTAGGTAAATAGGGTCACAACAGATATGTTTATGGTAAAAATATACAAAAGGGACTGTACTTTTTCGACCTTTAGTGACTCTTTTTTATATCGAACCACCAATTATGGTAGTCAAATCAAGTCAACGACCCAGCACAGGTTGAGAAACGTTGGGGTACCTGACGTTGTACGGTCCGAAGGTCCTGAAACTTTAGACTCTGAAACTCGTTCAATGAATGAGTAAAAACTCGAAGTTAAATGAGTAGATATTTTACTCCTATTATGGAATTTCGGTGTGACAGGTTATTTTGACTCTACTACCTTTATAAAATAGTCGCGACCGGTCACCTCATCGGCGATCAGTGTAACACCGAAAACTCGTAAACTTTATACCGATCTCGTTGATTCCCTGACTTAAATAAAAGCAATCGGATTTCTCGGTGTACACCACTAGTGGTGGTTTCTTTCCTCTCATTCCTGGAGACTTTTAGTAGAGGAGGTATGTTCCGTACCTTGTGCCCGTTTTTACCAAGTTTGGTCGAAAGACTTTTGATACGTGTAATTAATTTGTTTCCGACTATTTCCATCGTAAATAAGTTCCTTTTCCGAGTTGGAACTATTCTTAGAGTCATCGAGACACCGTAAAATTGAACGAAATATGGGTCAGAGAGGGAGAAGTTAAGGTACCATCGGAACCTTTGATTGTTCGTCACTCGTGTCACTTTTGGAGTCGGACCGTCGGTGACATCCCTTGTCCTACCTCAACTTTCACTTTCACAATCAGGGAGTCAACACAGAGTAGGAAACACTGAGGTACTTGACATCGGTCGGTCCGAGGAGACAGGTACCCTAGGAGGTCCTTTCTTATGACCTCACCCAACGGTAAAAGAAGAGGACCCCTAACTTGGATCCAGAGGACGTAACGTCCGTCTAAGAAATGGTAGACTCGGTGGTCTCTGTAGGACCTACCTCAATCTTCAGTAATTTTCGGGGTGGCGGTCCTTTAACAGTAATAAACTAGACAAACCACTAAGGGAGTCTCTGATATGAACATTCCAAGAAAAATAAACTGAACTGAACCTTGAACCGGGACCACATTTGGTGTCACTTACAAACAGCTTTTGTTAGTCTCTGGCAACAACTTGTGTGATCAACGGACTTCGTTATTTATTCAGAAGACTTTAAAATGTCACTGCATGGAGCCACACCATAATAAAAGTAGGTTAAACCCGAAAATAACTGAGACAGACATTAATATATGGGAAGTCAAGACCCTTTAAAGAATTTGATACAACGACTACTAAAGAAAGAATACGAAAGAGATAAGGGGTTCGGGGATAATAAACCTTGAACTTGAGTATATGATCAAAAGAACGGAAAGAAAGGGGTACTAGAAGATAGAGAGACGAGATAAGACATTCTCTGATAGAATTAAGTGGAAGATTAAACAAACCTCAATTTTTTATAAAATTACAAAAATAATAAGTTTTATAAAAAAAGATGAGACTTAAAGAAAAATTCTTATCGGATAAGAACAAAGTATCTAAGTACTAGAGTAAAATAGAGATACCTATGAATAAGATAATGATATGATAATATAGACTGACCGACAATTTGTGTAAAAGTATTTGAAAGGAATAAAATCGGAAGGAGAAATGGGTGAATCTCCCCATGGACTACGTTGGTTAAGATCAGGACGAATCATAAGAGATCGCGTCAAGAGTTAACATCATGAGTCCTAGTCGTCGTAGTCGTAGAGGACCCTTGAACAATCTTTTAAGATGGGGCCTTGATGAATTAATCCTTGAGACCAGGTCGTTAAACACAAAATTGTTCAATAGGTCCACAAAGACTACGTGATCGTATTTGACCTAACCCAGAACCAAAAGGGGTGACGAACAAATCCTTAACCGAAAGAACCCGGATAATTATATCAATGCAGAAAATGTACTAAGGCAAGATCAAACACAACGATAACAGAGGAAAGGTCAAAAGGGGTAGACACACCCTTATTATATATATATATAAGGTATATACATACACCTATATACATATATATACACACACACACACACACATATATATATATAGGTGTATATAGAAAAAGTGAGGGTACGTCGACAATCTCGTCAGTCATTGATAATGATTTAAGTTTCCTATAAAATCAAGAGTAGAATAACCCGGAGAGTCGTCGAAATTGAATAAATAAAGGTTAAACTTTATGAGAAAAGAAGTCAAGACCCTATGAACAAACGGAAGACGGACTGAAGATTTCAACATCAAGGAGTTCTGAACCCAAGAGATCTATTAAAAAGGACAAGGATACCGTAGATGGAACTGGAGGGAAGACTTACCGTCTGAATGTATATTATCCAGTGATCTGTAAAAATGTACCGATAAAGTGTATGTACATTATGAATTGTACAGATTTTGGGAACTCGGGTACGAATTTAGGACAAGACATAAAAGAGGGAAGGGACGAAGTATTTACTATGTGTAAAGGTATATGAGTCGTCCAATCCATGCTTTAAAGTCTTAGTAAGGACTATAACGAGAGGGTAGTTGAGAGTGCAAGTGGAGTAATCGGTAAAACGGTGTCAATGGAGATCTTACAAAGAGTTAGTCACATAAAAAGAGGTAGGTGAGATAAAGTTCAGTATTAGTGAAGGACGACCCTGAAGACACTTTTATATGAACGAAGACGAGAACATGGTCGGTTAGGTGAGAGGTATACTCAGTCTCAATAGAAAATTTTTTCATTTAGGATAGTACAGTCAGAGATGAGTCTTCGGTAGTGACCGAGGGGTAACATGAATCTTAATTTCTTGTCTGAGTAAATTTTACCAGACAGTCCTGGGTGAACTAGACCCGGGGGATGGAGAAAGGGAGAGTGATATAAGACCGGTTGACCAGAAAAATCCAGGAGCATTTCTTGACTACCAAAATCCTGAAAACTTGAACGACAAGAGAAACGAACGTTTTTTTCAGGAGGAGGTAAGGGAAAAGAATTTATTGAGGATTATAAGAAAAAAACCAAATTGACATAGACCGAGTATGTATTTGGTACAGGATAACTAATGATACAGGATATCATAGAACAAGAAAAAGAAGTGTCATGAATTTTGGAGAACGTAAAATTTAAATGAACGTACAAATTGTAGACACAGGAGGTAATGTCCTCCTGTATTACAGGAGGTTTGTAATCTAATTCACAAAATCTATCATCCCTAGTATTATCAAAACAAGAGGTAACATATAGACCTTGTGGTGTCGTGTGACGGACCATGTATCATTCATATGGTTCTTTATGAACGACTTACCTTTCTTGACTGGAAAGGATTGTAGAGTCCCGTTTTGGTTCTAAGTTTTAGTTCAGAGGAGAAAGTCTAAAAATTTAATAAAGTAAAATTTTTAATGAGGTATGAAAGATGTATTCTACAAAATAAAGATTCACGAAAACTGTGTAACATTATTTACGACAAATGTTAAATTAAGACACATTGTAAGACTTATTATGACAATTACAGATAAGATTCATGATCATGGAGATGTCACAAACTGTTCTAAAAGTATGAAGTTTTAGTTCAATCATAAACTTTTCTTTACGAATAACATCGAGAGCGTTTTGTAGTAAATGGTTCATTCTCTGAATTTTTTACAGTCCCGTTAATATAGGATCATTAAAAATTATCCACATTTGAGATTAAAATTCCCCCTTTAAAAATAATTTACACTAAATTGAAGTTTATAATTTATAATTGACTTACTGAGGTATAAGGACACTTAAACCCGTAGTAACTGAGTCAGACTCTCGTATGGAATAGACTAGAGTCGAAGATGAGGAAAGAAATGTCACATTTGTAAATATTAATAGATTGTCTTTAATAATTTGTTTTTAAATAACTTACATATGAGAAACGATCAGTAACACGACACACGACCATTGACTCGAATATAAAGTCACCTGTGACTATGATTTGTTCACTTATATGTTCGTTCTGTCAGACTCCCGAAAATTGCACCCCCTTCCTTGTCCCCTCTTTTCTGGATGTCCGTCAGTCTTTCCAGAGATTCTCCATAGAAAACTCTACTCTGTATTAATGTTCTTCAGTAGGATCTTACAAAACCCTTTTCCGTCAGGTATGTTTCAACACAAAAAGTTTAACACCCGACACTGGGTAAGTATCTGGTACTTTAGTTAATACCCGACCTAGTATTAACTTTTTTGTCTTGTGTAGTGTACTGTACGTTGAAAACAAAATTAATATGTATATAAATATGTATACACATACACAGACTTGTATGAATGTATACATACGTACGGACGGATGTATCCAGTGATACAATTCGCACATAGAATGATGTCACTCTAGTTTTTTTCAAACTTTCGGTGACCACATCTCCCCGGTCAGTCAAACTTCCACAATACCCGTCCTTTTCTCGAAACACTCAGTTTCCCTCTTTCTTCCAATCGTACCCACTTCACTCGTGACCCCTCCTCACCATACTTTGTTGAATCCTTTACATGTATTAAAAAGACGTGCATTGGGGGTCGGTCGTAGAATTTAGGTCTACCGAAAGAGACAAGAGTAGTACCAAGAAGTAATTCTCTTGTGTCCTCCCTTAAGGGACCGTCAGGTCACCAAGTCTAATGGAGTCTTCAAGTCAGGGACCAGGTCCTCGATTCTAGGGTCTTCGGGGTCCCACACCTTTTTATATTTTTTCCTCTTGTGTTCTCTTATTAGAGGAAAGAAATTACAGGGAAATAGTTACTAGTGAATCTCTTCAATCGTCAATATGAATACACTGAGACTTTAATTAGAGATTTACCTCTTAGATAAAATATCATTTTGACGTAATGAACTTATTAATTTTTCACTTTTTCGGTTTAAGTATTTTAGACCCCTTCTGCAGACTGAAAGTCTAGGAGGAATTTTACTTTTTGAAACTCCAATCAATCATCATAAATGGATACGTTTAAAGGACCTATATTTATGTTTTCCTTTATCATTTGTTGGTGACTTAAGTTACCGTCTCCCCTTTTTTTAGTTCTGTTACCCTACCATCTAGAAGTGAATGAATTCACAGAAGTATTAGATAAATTGGAAACACGGGAGTCTTGAGAATCTTTTCCACCTCGTCCACAAGTCATTCCAGGGAAGTGTATCATTTTACAATAAAAAGATTCATTAAAATCTTATTAAATGATAAAATTTGCAACGTTTTTAATTGGATCACAAAGTAGTCTAAAAAAAAAAGACTTTGTCCTTCAATGGACTATATATTACTTCTTTTACAGGAATTGAAATGTCATCTACTGTACCACAAGTCTCTTGATCTTTTACAGTTTTCAATCGAAACCTTTCAGTGGTTTACGTGGGTACGGACGTTTCTATTGAAAACATGGATCCGACTAGACGTCAAACACTCCGGAGCCGTGTAGTGGTCTAGTCATAGAACTATTTATTGTTCGAAGGATTTTCCGTTCAAATTTGGGGTTTCGTCATCCGTTCCATTCACCCTTCACTCAACCGTTGTGTTGAGTGGATGTTCGAGAGGTTAGTACTTTTCGTTCATTTCTTGCCGTCGTTACCAGTTAGACCAAAAGTGGAAAGAGACGAAGTTGTTGAGAGAGACGAACGACGTCAACAGTGTCCCCAGGCGGAAGTTTGAGTCGACTGACAACCGGTTTCCATTCAGGACCAGGTCGTTCCTCAGTAGCAGCCGGACCTCCCGGCTCACGCGGGGCAATCGTCCGGAAAGGCCCCGAAGCCTTGGCAACAGCCGGTGGTGTTGAGCTTCAAACAATTTGGCTCTTTCGGGGAGCAGCTGGTGGAGCAGGCTCTTCAGTTTCCGCGACCACAGTAAATTCTTGTCGCCGCGTAGTAGGAAGGAGTCGTAACTAAACTCCGCGAAGGTGTGCGGCCTAGGCCGGTATCGTGACCGACTCGCCGGCGCCGCGGCTCGCCGACCCACGTCCGCCCGCCGGCCGCTGAGGATGAAGTGAGCTTTCGGTCAAGGGTCACCGTGACGCCGCGCAGGGAGGAGTAAGACACCCTTTGCTTCGTGTAATATTTAATTTCCGTCGGGCTGTCTCGGGTGTTCAAGGCTTCGGGCCCCGCCGCCCCCCGCGGCCTCGAGGCTTTCCCCCGTCGCGAGATGGACCCCACGGCGACGGCCCGGCGGCGAGTAGAGGGGCGGGGCCGGCCGAGGCGCCCCGGCCGAGCGCGTAGAGCCGGGCCCCGGCGCTTCCTCGCCCCGCCAGGAGCTCGGACGTCGCGGGCGTCGAGGTCCGGCCCAAGGGCTCAGACTGTCCAAACCCCGGCCCGCGGGCGCCGGCGGCGGAGAGGGGCGGGACGCGCTTCGGCGCGCGCACGCGACCTCGCCGGCGCCTGCTCGGCGCGGTCCCTCCCCACCCGCGCTCCTGTGCGTCCGGACCGCGCGGCCCGTCTCCGAGTGTGCTCCCCGCCCCGTCCCGTCCCCGCGCGCGGCGCAGCGGGCGGGGAGTGGGCCGAGAGGTGAAGGGCTCCGGCCCTCCAGCCTCCCCCGACCTTAGGAGCCCGATTCACCCATCTAAAGATGCCAGGGCGGGTGGGCTCCAACCCGCAACGACGTCCCTCAAGCGAGGCGACTTCCTGCCGGATCTCTTAGAAACTAACTCTAGACCCAAAGCCTACGAACCGCTGTCCTTTTACATTGGGAAAGAACGATTTAACTCGTCGAAAAGACGGTAATCTCAACGACGGAGAGACCGTCCAATCGTTTCAAACGACGTGTCAGTCTAGTCGAACCTCTCCCGTTCCGAACACCAGCATTCGTCAAGTCACAGGACGAACTATAAATGACAACAAATAGTCGTTTATACATAATGGACACACGAGGGATAGTCCAAGGAAAACGGCGGTTCCATAAATGTCATACCTGATTTGGGTTCGCGTCCTTGATATATATCACGCCACTCAGGGGATGTATGGTTGGAAGTTCAACACTGGCCAGTTTCTACACTTGAAAATTTCTACGCTTGTACGAAAGGTACGAAAGGGTGGCAGATTAGTGTATCCAATCAAGTGCGCAGACCGTATGTAATAGTATATACACGTACGAGATCTTCACCAACACGAAGACACATGAAATGACATGTTATGATATATATCACGATGTCATAGAAATAAAATTCGAGTTCTACAGGCCTTCGTTCAAATTTTCGTCGGTACTACATCGACCATATATCATGATGGGTCTGTAGTGACCTAGAAAAAAAAAAAAAAAGTTCTTACATCTATCTGAACTTAGGTCGTTCCTTAGTCTTGGACACGGTAATTACAGTCCACACTCACTTTAAACGGGAGGTAGAGGACAACGACTGTTAGGAAGTCGTGATAGTCGAGGGTGGAGGAGAGGGAGGTCAGTCATTGAGAAGAACGGACAAGTGAGTCACGGTTGGGGACATACGGTCGACAACATGACATGATGACATGAAAAGTTCCATGATATTCTAATTTTTACAAATAAAAACACAAACAAAAATACGTAATAACACATTTTTCATAATACTTCATAATATTTGGATAAAGTCATGTCATGATATCTCGGGTAACACAACCAATCCATGGATCCGATTGAAACAACCTTGTTTAACCTGAACGTTTGTACGAGGGTCTTACCTTAAGCAAACATTCACCGTTTGAATGACATTTTCTTAGACATGACCGACAACTAAGATAAATTGTTGTACCAAATTTTTCTTAATTCAAAAATAATCATCGAAGATTAAATCTAGATTAAAATTACTGTTTTACTTTACTGTTATTCGGGGTGGAAGACGAAGAGACCGCTAAGAGGTCCACTCAGAATCCCCTAAACCTCCGGAATTTTGATGTACGTTTTAAAACACCCATATACATAAAAGAACTTATTCAGACAATCGGAAGTAGTATAAGAGTTTACTCAAAGTCTGATTTTATTCTAATTTTGTTGTCGTGAGCATCCTCTTGAGTGTCTAGTTCTGGGATCGAAGATGAACCTGAACTTAACATCACGTTTGAGGGTAATTAGGTCACAAATATTTACATAAAATTGTTGTTAGATATACTTAATGGTGTAAAATTCAATGTCTTTTATGTTATTTTTCAGTATATTTGTAGTAAAGGAGACTTCTAGGTCTACTGTAAAATCTTAGAACGTACAGAGTCCACGTTGAGTGGAAACTTACGGGTGCTATAAGGATATCTTGATGTCAGTACCCTCAGTCTAATCCTTTTGACCTAATCGCTAGGGGATCAAGGGATCTGGGTCTCATAAATTATTGGTCCACTGGAGCCAGCAATAGTTGTCTTCCTTCTTTAAAAGGACTTCCAACGAGGGAATTAAGATTATAATTAGGTAGGTCTAACCCTCATCAAATAAACAACAATCATGAAAATCAAACAATATAACGGACTTTAGAATGATTACTCTTTATTGTTTACTTATTTTATAAAGTCCTTACACTAGTGAGAAATTATTTTTAAAACGTTTACTCTAAGGTAATTCCTTACCTCTATCTGCAAAAATTTTTGTTCTACTCCGTTCTCGTACACAAAACAAACAAAAACTATAAACGTCATTTGAAACAACCCTTCTCGATTTTATACCTTTCAAAACCCTATTCAACAATGTGTCGTTATCTACTGATTATATCAGCTATAGTTGAAAGGAGACAAGGTCTTTTCTGTGGAAAGAATAAGAAAATAGTGTACCTGAGAACAAGGATCCGGACGGAACTCAATCACCACACTAAAGATAGTAACTTGAAATTTCCCCCGATTTATTTATTTAAAGACACTTATCAGAACCTTCCATTGATATTAAAAGTTGGAATATAGATGTATAAGTCTCAAATATTGTTATCTATTCAGTCGAAAACTTTGTTGGGTAAATATTCGTCTCGCGAAGGACGTTCATAAGATCGAGAACCAGTCATACGGTAAGAAAATATACTCTGAATTATGAAGAATTATGAAACGGGCCCGTTTACCTTTTTCAACAGTCGGTAAATCGGACAGAGAATTGGTCCATTGGATATTGTATGTCTACCAAATCTTTTATCGTCTCCGGCCAGTTAAGTCAAAGTCCTGTGTATAGAGTCCCGTCAATTGACCTTATCTACGTTTTATAGGATACAATTTTGGACAAAAGACCGGGTTTATAGAGAACCTTGTTTACCGTCACGATTTTTATTATGATGTCGATTGTAAATTAATTCCGAACAAATACACAGTCCGTGATCCGTTCCCTAGACTAAATGGACTCAAATAAATTATGAATGTCGTAGTAATCCTATGTTAGTGATCACTATGTTTCGTACCTACCCCCTCAGTCTGACGAACACAAACGTAGGACCAAAGTGGTGAATCTCAGTATATTAGAGACCACTTGACAAATTGGAGAAGCACGAAGTTAAAAGAATGGATACTTCACCCTCACTATTAGTATGGACGAAGCGTCCCGAATTATTCTTAATTACGTATATCTCGTACATTTTGAATCGTATGAATCAAGGGTCGTGTATCATTCATGAGATAATTACGGTCACTAATGATAAAAAATTCATCTACTTCTGTATCTTAGAGTCCCTCTAATCCATTGAACCGGTCTCAGTACGACGTTTGTCTCGTCCTTGAGTTAAGGTCTAGTCAAACCAAAGTCTCGAGTTCGAGAATTGATAGTGAGATGTGACAGGAGGAACCAAAGAAAGACGTGTTTTTGCCTTTTTAGACGTCTTTTTATAGATCTTAAGAACCCTATACAATCCTATCTAGAGACAAAGTATGTAGTTTCTAAACGGTTGTTAAACGCTGGAGACGTAACAGGACACTTTAGGACAAACCCTTACCTTCCCAACAAAAAAAAAAAAAATTAACTTTACATCTTTTCCACGAAGTAGATGAATCAACTGTCCAAGTTTACGACGTATAGGAGTAGGACTCTTGAGAAAACAGACAACCTCATACACCGACATCCTTCAAGGATATCCTACAAAACCTTACACAAGGGAATGGAAAAAATCCTCCCCTACTTTCGACAACCTATCCATACTTGTTCTCAATCACTACACTATGTGTTGAGACCACTTCTATTACGAAAGTAGAAAGACCACCTAATGAGTCATTGTGTCACCGACCTCTAAGTCAAATTGGAGAGGAGGTCCATCTTCTTTATTGTCTTTATCTAATGGACCCCTATCCGTCAACGGAAAAACCGGTCCCTTCTCTATTCTAGAGACCGAGATCTCTGGTAGATGGTAAAGTGGTTGGACACTCGGTTTGGATGAAAGTTTGTTCAAGCATCAAAAGTATAGAAACTACTTACCTGTTCTTTCGACACCATGTATATGTGTTACCTCATAATGAGTCGGTAATTTTTCTTATGTAAACTTAGTCAAGATTACTCCACCTACTTTGACCTCGGTTAATATGTCTCACTTCATTCGGTCTTTCTTTTTGTGGTTATGTCATATGATTGTGTATATATACCTTAAATCTTTCTACCATTGCTATTGGGACATACGCTCTGTCGTTTTCTCTGTGTCTATATATCTTGTCAGAAAACCTGAGACACCCTCTCCCTCTCCCCCTACTAAACCCTATTACCGTAACTTTGTACATATTATAGTACATTCTTTGCTTAGCGGTCAGATCCAAACTCCGTCTTATGTCCTACGAACCCCGACCACGTGACCCTACTGGGTCTCTCTGCCGTACCCCTCCCTCCACCCTCCCCCCAAGTCCTAACCCTTGAGTACATGTGGGCACTGCCTAAGTACAACTACATACCGTCTTGGTTATGTCATAACATTTCATCTTATTTCATTTTTTTTATTATTTTTTAAAATTTTAATTTATAAAGATA
Source organism: Capra ibex (assembly GCA_006410555.1). Lineage (NCBI taxonomy): Eukaryota > Metazoa > Chordata > Mammalia > Artiodactyla > Bovidae > Capra > Capra ibex. Next base: position 329,743 of record SJYO01028515.1, read on the forward strand.
CCTAAAGAGATTAGTACAGACCGACTTTATTTTCCCTTATCCTCCAGGGTCAACCCTGTCATTAAATTCTTGATTCGTATCCTAAAGGGAGATCAGGTCATCAACTCTGAGTGGTGAGACGGGAAGGTGACGTTCTCCCGAGTCCAAACTAGGGACCAACCCCTTGATTCTCGGACGTACGGCGAAACGGTTTTTTTTTTTTTTTTTTTTTTTTTAAAGAACTTGACTTATTTTTATTTTTATGTTGTATAGTTGAATTTTTTTTCATATATACATCTTTCTTGATTCGCGTAGTCAGGACCTCAAACCTCCAATACCGACCCGACCCCCTTGAACTTCTACTCCCACTTAAACCTTTTGAATCAAAGTCGAAGATTAAAACGGTAGATAAGTGACACTAGAGATCGTCGTATGATGACGATTCGAGTAAAAGAACACACAATTATCACCTTTTATTTTGAACAGGATGGACAAAGTATCGCTGTGACATTCTTAGGTTACTCTAAAACTTACACTTTGTAGGTGAATTGGATAAAACGATCACTCTTGATAATTTCTGGTGCGGTAGATTTAGTTTAACGTTTGGTTCCCATGTCCGCTTACGACTAGTAGGCTATAGGAAGAATCCTAACGATGTGAGGTAAAAACCAAATAATTTGTACAAAACTGAGTGAATCTGGAGAACTAGTGATGGTGTATATAAAGTGACAATGTTAATGAAATAAAGAGAGGATCCGAGACACACGGGAATCATCGACTGTAATATGAGTCTCGCCTTTGTGACATTTATGTACCCTAATTATCTACTTCTATAAAAACAATATCTCTCAAGTAGGTACTGAAATTTAAGGAAAGATTGTTATAAAGATACAGGAATTCGATCACACATTTCAGTAAACATTCTTTAAGAATGACCCCTCCAGTTATACAGAGTATTACTGATCTCTAATAATTATACGATCATCAAACATAAATATGATCTGAGTAAAGTTTCTTACAATGTTGTAAATACTTAATTTGACCCTGTTTCTTCGTTACTGTCTGTTTCCCTGAGAAAACACCGGAGACTGTTGACCACCAAAATTTGTTTCTTTCGGTAACACATTCTTGAGGGAGGACCCCAATAACACTCCTAACTAATCTAATTTTAGATGTTTCACGAAACTGAAAAAGGGTCTTAAGAAAATGTTTATTTCTACCGCAAATTTAAAAAAAAATTCATAGAAATATAACCAGGAGCGACTGAGTTTACTTTGTTCAAGTGGATGATAAAGTGAGAGACATAAGGGACTTCGTTTTTTTGGTCTGATTCGATCGGATTTAATGAAATTTACCAAAATTCGACCGGTGGTCACGTGTGTACTGACTCGTCTTAAATCATGGGATTAGTGTTTCTAGAAACACATACTAAATGTACTGTGTCATTACGGAGTATTAGTGATCCGATGTACCAGTAATCTATATTTAATGACATTAATAATGTTGACAAAATATGACTGGTTGTTTCAATATATAAGGGGAAACAATAAATATAAAATTATTGAGTGTAAGACGAATGAGTTGTTTCTTACAAAGTCCGTCAGAAGGGAAACCATCAAGAAGGGATAGAAGTTTATAACATTTACAACTTCCAAACGGGACTATGGTTCATGACAAAGTAGGAGTAACAAATGTGTCTTTGTATCTCTGTAGTCTATTTTTTACTCTCAGAATCTAGGTTCAAAGGTTATCAACTCCAAGGAGCCTTTGGAGAGGAGGAACCGGACAACCAGAGAAGATAAGGGTCACTGGGTTGGCAGGGTACGACAGGGAAGGGACTAGATCTTCCTCGGTGAGACGTGTAAGATCCCCCGTCGTTAAAGAGACCTCGTCCGGGTGTACACCAGACCCTTGTCACCTTGTTCTTCGGACAACCCATCCGGTGGGGTTTTTATACGGAGCTACCGTATAATAAATGAAACTTAGTTTCAATACCGGTTAACTTCTTCTCCGTGATACTTGGAAGACAGAAGGACTTTCGGCCTTTATTTAGAGAAGAACACTTTTCATGTGAGGGATGTAGACGTCTATGTTCCTGTGGAATAGTGGTTTCTATCCCTTAACCTTGACTCTTCGGACACATTTGTTTGGAAGTGATGAAGAAATCGAATGATGGGGTTCGGTTTTGAGGCAAAACTAAGAAGTGCTTAACCCGTGGGTCTTGGATTCAAAGAAACAGGACAGTTGAGGAGTGTTTTTTCAAACAGATTTTTCATATTTTATACCTGAAGGGACCAAAAACAACAACAACAAGTCAACGATTCAGCACAGGTTGAGAAACATTGGGGTACTTGACGTCGTGTGGTCCGAAGGGTCAGGAGGTGATAGAGAACCTCAAACGAGTTTGAGCCTACCATTTCTTAGACGGACGTCACGTCGTCTGCACCCAAGTCCTTCTAGGGGACCTCTTCCTTTACCGTTGGGTGAGGTCATAAGAATGGACCTCTTAAGACACCTGTCTCCTCGGACCGTCCGATATCAGGTGCCCCAACGTTTCTCAGTCTGTACTGATTCGATGATTGTACGCGCGGGTGTGTGTGTGTGTGTGTGTGTGTGTGCAGGTGACTCAGTCCCTACGGTAGGTTGGTAGAGTAGGAAACAGTGGGCGAAGAGGAAAACGAAAGTCATAAAGGTTCGTAGTGCCAGAAAAGGTTGCTCAGACAAGAAACGTAGTCCACGGGTTTCATAACTTCGAAGTCGAAGTCGTGGTCAGGAAGGCCACCACCAGGTTACTAATTCTTAGGTGGACGGTCCCGTCCCCTGTACCAAAACTAGGGACCAGGTCCTTCTAAGGTGTACGACACCCCGTTTATTCGGGCACACGGTGTCGATGACTCGGGTGTGAGAGCTCGAGTGCTCGGTATATACCACACTCGGACACACGACGTTGAGGACTTCGTGCACGTGGATCTCGGACACGAGGGGTCGTTCTCTTCGATGACGTTACTCTTCCGACGTGTTTCGTTCCCTTTCATCGGGGACGGTGACGTCAATCTCCCCGAAGGGTCCACCGACTCGTCATTTCTTAGACGGACGGTTCGTCCTCTGTGTCCAAACTAGGAACCCACCCCTTCTAGGAAGATGTCTTCTTTCACCGTCAGGTAAGGTTTTAAGAACGGACCCTTAAGAGTACCTGTCTCCTTGGACCACCCAAAGACAGGTACCCCAACGTTTCTCCACCTGTACCGAATCGCTGGCGTCGATCTTTTTCGGACCCATGTCGTTGCTTCTGGGTCACATCGGTTTCTCTTTTGTCATATTTCAGACGGATGAAACCGATGAAGAAACCAGAGTAAGATACCTATAAGGTACCCGTACTTAAATTTAAACAAAGAGAAAAAGGTAATTAAAATTCAGGTCGGTGTACTTAAGTTCTCCCTACCTCCCTTTAAAGGAGGAGGGGTTGGTCGGGTCACATAATTTACTCCTTAGGTAGACCGTCCACTGGTTGACAGGACCAACCGAACCTTGTCTCCCCTAAGGGTCCCGGATCCTGAAAGTGTAATGATCCTACCCAAAGGGAGCGTCGCTCCTATCTAAGGTCTTGGGACTTGTAAACCTAATACCTCGGGACCGACTCACGAACAGCCCGTCCGTCTCGTAGAATGGACTCTTTCCGTGGAACAAGGAAAGCCCGGACGTCGTGTGCCCCTACCCACAAGAGTCCCTTGGGAGGTCTACACTTAGGACAATGTAACTTTACCTTCTCCAGTCTCCACAGGTTCTCCCTCCGCCGGTGTGCTCCATCCCGGGACCTACTGGGACGATCTCGGCGGTTCCAGGGTCCAATTAAGACAGTCGAAACGTCCACACCTTTGTTGGGGACTCCTAGTCCGACTTCTTTAGTCACATACGGGATGACGGACCTCTCGGACTCCTTGAATGACACACCGACTATGGAATTAATAGGACCTCCTGTGTGGAGAGGACACCGGGACCGGGGAAGTGTCCCGGCCACCATCCTCTTTGGTTCAATGGAACCTCTATCTCGTTTCCACTGTCCCTCAAAATAACACTATATATAAAGGTCCGGAGTAACAGAGAGGGCCGGAGAATACGAAGACAAAAAGGTGACCCTACAAGAAGGGGTAAGAACCTCCCACAGGTTGAGGACAAGTCGGAAGTTTAAGATATCCAAGATAGGTCAAAGGGAGGAAGAAGGGGAGGAAGTAGGAGAGAGAGAAGGAGAGGAAGGGAGGAAGGAAGAGTAGAAAGAAAAAGGAAGGAAGAGAGGAAAATAAGTTGTTTATAATAAACTTGCGAATAGTATACGGTCAGCAACTTGATCCCTGACCCCGATATTTCAATTTGTTTTGTTTCAGAACTACTATTGGGTAGGGGGTCATTGGGTCATCATTATGGTGTGTGAGATTTAGAAATAGTGATTAAAGAAGACCTCTAATATACGTCTGACAGTAATAGATACAGACATATATTGAAAATTCACTTTCACGTTTTATTATACCGGAAAGAAGATCCAACTTAAAATCGAATCAACAGGACTTTAGTAAGGGGTCCGGAGATGGTCCCTACAGTAGTCTGTCGGTTGGAGTGGGTAACACATGACTAAGAATATCAGACCCCGTCCTTTAAGTGTGTGACAATGAGATCGACGGAAGTCAGAAACGGTAACACGAATCAAGACTCGACACTGGAGTATCGAGTCTCGGAACAGAAGTAAAATATTTATCAAACATATAAAAATAGGGTTACACGTAATGAAACGTGAACAAGGGTGATTTCGAGTAAACAGTCAACAGACTGGTGTCGAGTCTAAATATCCGAGAAGACTGATCGGGTTCTTGCCCGATGGAACAAGATATTCCCCGGTCTATCATTTATTAAAATCGAAGTGTCGTGATGGGATCACGACCAGCGTCAATAACCGAGACGACGACATAGCACTTTCGTCGGTACCTGCTATCATTTGTTTACTCGTACTAACAAAAGGGAATTTTGAAATAAATATCTGTGACTTTACACTTAAAGTACATTAAAAGTGGACCGTGTTTTATCAGTAGAAAACTAAAAAAAAGTCGGTAAATTTTTACACTTTTCATAAAAATTGAACACCCGACGGATCTTTATCCACGACCGACCTAAACCGAGAACCCAACATCAAACGACTGGGACTAGATCTGGGTAGCGATCAATCTTCAATCCCTAAAATGACGTAAGAGGGAGGCGAACTAGTACATGTGTACAGTGACTCGGAGAAGGTTCGTGTATACGACCTCCTAAGTCAGAGAATCCAGGTAGTCAGGGACGAAGGGTTACAAGACAATTCCGTCGGATGGACAGGAGCATATCTACCCCACGTCGACCCCAGGTTCTTAGGTGTCTCACGAGACGAACACCGACGGGGTCGGAGGGTCCCCAGGACAATTTTACGTAACCCGAAAAGTCTTATCTTTAGACTGACTCAGAGGTGGGAGAGGCGGTGGGGATCGAGTCCGCGAGATTGTCCTTCGGTGTGACTTGAACGTAACAAACTCTGAAACTAGTGTCGGAAACATTCGTGTCCACGGAATAAACCTTACCAAAAGGAGTGGTAAGGAAATGGATTAATTAAGATCCATCTGAGACTTCGGTGAGAGGGGGTACCGTGAGTATCGTGGGGTTCAAATCTACTCAGGTAGACAATGTACACGATTACAGAGTGATACATTGAAATAAAAGTAATCACTGGAATAAACTAATTCTCGACGGAGGTTGACGGAATAATCTGAGAGACGAGGTGTTCTTACCCCCTGACGGAAACAAACGAGTGACGATACAGAGGGCGTGGACCGGGAAACGGACCGTGTATCATCCATAAGCTTTTCGTAAACGACTTGTCTCCGTGGTCGCGGTGTCGTCTGGAGTCGGACAACAGACCCCGTGACGACAGGTATATATTCAGAGGGTTGATCTTTTACCACCTCAGTCTTAAACAGGTTCGGTTCACGGGTAGTAGAAAGGTAAGACTGTAAAAGGAGGAAAGATACGAACGACCAACCACTACCACCACCCCTTCCACACATACATTGTAAGAGAAAATATTAGAAAACCCACTAATCGGAGAACAATACTGACCAATGAGTAAAACCACTTACCAGAAAGGTACAGTATAATCTCAAGGTAGTTTTGAGTGTATCCAGAACTTCATAATGGGAAAGTAAATTTGGTGAGTAGTAGGTAGATGGGTTGGGTATAAAGAATCGTCCAATAAAATCAGACAAACCTGATAATATTGTTTTATGGTGTTTAGTTTAGCGTATATTTGTTGTCTTTACATAAAGAGTGTAAAGACCTCCGAAATTTCAGGTTGTAGTTGTCGTACCAACACAAGACCACGCCTGGGAGAAAGACCAAGGATCGACCGGGAACGAGTGACACAAGAGTGTACTATCTTCTCCGATCCTTCGAGTCGTCCGAGAGGAAATACTTTCGTGATTAGGACAAATAGGTGAGAGTACTGGATCAGTGATAGGTTTCCGGGGTGGAAGATTGTGGTAGTGTAGTCACCCGTAATCCTAAGGTTGTCCACTTAAACAACATTTGGTCTGTGTGACTTATACACGATACACGACTTATACGAAATCCGGTTTCTTCATACAAGAATTTCAATTTTGAAACCCCTGAATCACCTTCTCCGTAAACACCCCCTCCACACCTTCATTCCTTCTACCTCTCCTTCCTACCCTTTCTCCTGAAGGATACTTCAAAGATGGGATCCCTGGGTGCTCAGGCCTCCTCCGATGACCGACACTACCCCTTCCGTTCCCCTCCAATTACTCTCAGAATATGTGGTCCTATCTTCCCTACTCCACCTTAGTCGTCTTGAAGTAGGACCTTACTTTATGACGAAGAGAACCATCCCCGAACACCAAAAGTCAAGGGAAGGGTTGTTCGGCCATGAAAGGATCGAGAGACTACAAGAGTAAATGGGCAAGGTTCGGTCGTATCTAAAACACAAGAAACATATCCATCGTAGGGATGCATAGCACTATCGGATGGTCATAACGATGTCACTGGTCAATGATATGACACATCTTCTCCAGTGGAGTAAAGGGGGAATCAGTACACACACACACGTAACAAACACGTACACATGTGTTCACACTTATCTGAACACGTACAATCTCCACTCCCTGTGACCAACAACATCAGGTCAGTAATTTTAGTACAAGTCTGTCTCCCCAAGACCATTGACGACCTTCTCTGTAAATACATTCCGTAAAATGGAATCACACAAGTGACACGTAGTCTAAGTCTTTGAACTAAAAGGATCCCGTAGGATTCTTTCGTAATTAAAGAGTAATTGGATTTAATACCTTTGATTTTTGATGTTTGGTCTTATAACACCTATACGTTCTTTCACACATATTACAAAAACTCCATGTATGACTTCATTCACCCCTACTTTACTGAACCCAGATCGTAAACAAATTTTATAAAATCAAACAAAAATTTTCACGTCCTTACACTTCGTTTATATCCTAAACTATTACGAAATCGAACCAATTACCCATAAGATGTCCTGGTGGTCCTTGTTTGGACACCAGACTGTTTTAGTCAGAGTGTCGTTCCCCTATAGACATCTTGACACTATACGACGGGAGGAGTTTCCTGGAGATCGTTGACATAAGAAAAAAAAGGGGAGTGACATCGTAATAAAAGTAAGATATAAAAAAATATCCTACTTTCTAATAAATGTAAGATAACACGAAATGTAAAAAGTTTTCAAAGTGTTGTGTACCATAGTATCTTAGGGTATTATATGAAAAAAGGATAGAGAATGGGAATATAACGGGGAGGAGGGAAAGGACAGGAGGGACCATTGGTGATCAAACAAGAGATATCGACACTCAAACGCCATAAAAATACCTTACAGAGTTAATTAATGTCTTACGTGAAAGGAGTGTACAGATATTCACTCAATCGTGGTCTCTGGTAAAAATGTCTTACTGTCGATCAAAGTTTTCGTATCTCACTCCCGAGACCCAGACTCGAGAGGGTATACTGAGGGTTTGAGTCCCTGACACAACCAACGAGTCCGTCATTGTAACTGGACAGACGTCGGTCCCCGAGGAGACAGAGGAAGACGAGAAGACAGGGTCCCAGTCAAGATCCCTGACAGAGTTCTGAACTCTGTAGACTATAGATGTGTGTAGGGTGAGGGGTAGGGGTATAGTTCGTGAATTTAGGACAAGATCCGACTTCCTCACCCGTGTGGATAGCGATATGATTACGTGGTCCTTAGATAAAGAGAACGAAGGTCGAAGACCAAATCGAAATTCTGAAAAATAGAAACCCGATGTTTTGTCTAGGACGATTGGGTCAACCACGAAGTTGAAGACAAGGGTGGCCGTGGAGGAACGGTAGTCTACAGAATCCCCGACTTTGGACTCTTCGGCTTCCCGTTCCACTCCTAAGGACCGGAACGTTGGACTGGACAGACGGAGTGAGAGTCGGAACAAACGGGAAGTGGTCGAGGTCCTTACTGTCTCCACCGATTTCTCCACGATTACTATTGAGGGACCAAACGTTCCGTAAAAGTTTCCGTACTAAATTAAACTGGAAGAACGTCTGGACCTTCTATGTCAAAAAGGATAACCTTCTCTATTCTTTGATCCCGTGGTGTTCCAATGTATTATACAAATGTCAGTGTTTCAATTAGCCGTCGTCCCGGTACTTTACTCTTGACTCCATAAGAAAGAGGACCCCGTCAAATAGACTCAGGTTAAATAATGATTTGGTGGTATAAAGATATTAATTTTACAATAAACATCGGTGGCTCAACATAATGGTGTCTTCTACTTAGTAATAATCGTCGTCCGACTCCAACAAGTTACCCGAAGGAAGTATCGAGTCAACCATTTCTTAGTTGGACGTTACACCCCCTCTAACAAGTTATCAGTTTACGACACAAAGTAAAGGTAGGTACACACTTACATGATAAAAAGGATAAAAAAGTAGTACTCCTCAGTCATCTATCATATATCAACTATTTAGTTCTTTTTCTCCGTATTTATATAATGTACGTCAAAAGTTTACCATTAGTGTCATCTTGAATCTTTGACAACCAATTTGGAGACTCATTACCCACACCCTCACCACCCCGACCACCACCCTCTAAAAACAAAGAGTAAAATCCATGAAAGACGTGTCAGACTTAAAAATCTTGTTCATTACACGTAACGAAAATTTATTTTTAAAATTTTCACCTTTGTTCTTACCTTTATTTTTCATAAGGGAGTCACTCACTAATGAATCAGTATACATTATGATCCGTCAGTAATCTTTTTGATTCCAGGTACATATGTTTAAAATTCATTCCTTTTGTTCAACCTCTTACCACACTAATCCTATTGTGGTAAATAAAGTTTATAACACATATATGTACACGTACACTCACACACGCGTGACCCTTCCATGTATAATTTCACTATCGTTTCATATCCCTATGTATCGTTTCACCCCTCCTTTCTGAACTATTATAAGATGTGAAATATATGACAACAGGGTGACAAAAAAAAATTAAAGATAAAATATAACCTCACATCAACTAAATGGTACAACATGACAAACAAAAAAGTTCCTCGTACGTAACTTATACTTGCATACCTTACAAGACGTCTAAGTTTTGATTTCACTAAGACTCACAAAGGGAAGGGAAAAAACGATACTTTTCCCGGTTCACACTAACGTGACACAATCCATATTCCCAGTCCTATAATGTGACTGAATATCCCTCCTTTAAGTGACCAAGAGGTGAGTACTCATAACAAGGGTTTCCCTTCAAACACTGAACATAACCAGGCGACAGCACGGAATTACAGTGGTATCTCGACTGGTTTTTAGACTAATCACAAAGAAAAATATCAAGGTAAAGGAAGAAGACGAATCAAAACTCGTTCTCACACACCTTAAATTTAGGGGTTCGGATCATAGACTACTGACACCGTTCTATAGACAGGGTGTGAAATCTCAAGACCTGAACCCCAGAACTGATTGGGACTATAATCAATCTTAAGAAACCGTTAACTTAATGAAAACATAAAATAAAATAACACCTTTTTTGTGAATTGTACTCTAAATGGGAGAATTGTTTAAAAACGCACGTACACGTCAGGGAGTCAGCACAGCATGAGAAGTGTTAGGATACCTGACATCGGACGGTCCGAGGAGACAGGCATCCTAAAGAACCCGTTCTTATGACCTCACCCAACGGTAAAGGAAGAGGTCTCCTAAAAGGGTTGGGTCCCTAGTTTGAGGTAGAGGACGTAACAGTCCTCCTAAGAAATGATGACTCGGTGGACCCTTAGGGTCGTTTAAAAATTCACAAACTATATAATAACAACTGAAGTCCATGTTATCAGTATGTCGTCTAAAGATCTTGAATGAGTATAAAAATTAAAAAAACCAAGGTCAAAATAACTCTATTTTAACTGTATGTCGTGACATATTTAAATTCCACATACTGTATTAATAAACTGAGTGTATGTAGTACTTTACTAATGGTACCATTCGAATCGTTTGTAGGTAATAGAGTATATCAAATTTCTTTATCTTTTTTTTAAAAAAGAATACTACTCTTGAGAGTCCTAAATGATAGAATTGTTGAAAGTATATATTGTATGTTCACAATTAATATAAAGAGTACACCATGTAAAGTAGGGATCATGAATAAATAGAATATTGACCTGTAGACATAGAAAACTGTCGGAAGTAGGTTAGGGGGAGGAAGGTGGGACGGAGACCATTAGTGTAAAGACTAGAGAAAGAGGTACTCAAACGAAAACTTCATATTAACCGGATGTTGTGATACAATCAAGGATAATAATAATTGTTGTATCACTAACATATAACGATATGTAAAGTTTCAATAGTGGTGTTATTCAGATTAATGACAGACAGTGGTAAGTTTTGATAATGTATTAATAACTAATATAAGAGGTGTGACATGTAAAGTACGGTACTCAGTAAATAAAACGTAGATCTTGAGACATGGAGAATTAGAGGGAGTGGACAAAGATAGAAGACGGGTGGGGGAAGGGAGACCGTTGGTGGGAAAACAAGAGACATAGATATTGAGACAAAGATAAACCAATACAAACAAGTACACAAAACAAAGGATCTAAAGTGTACATTTACTTTATTATATCATAAACAGAAAGAGAACACACTGAATAAAGTGAATCGTATTATAGAAGATCCAGGTAGGTCTAAAAACTTTTACCGTGTTAAAGTAAGAAAAAATACCGACTCATCATAAGGTGAAGTATCCATCCCGACTTAGAAACGGACCATCAACAAACTAGGTCATGACTACGGTTGTCAGACCACCCACCCAGATCAGGACCATGATTATTCGATCTCCCTCCTAAGGTTTTACCGTGAACGGTCGTGTTGCAGGAGTACCATCTACTAAGGGGTCTCACCTACGACGGTTGCAGGGACAGGGATGCCACTCGAGGTCAACGGAGGATTGAAAGGTCCTTCGAAAGGTTATCGTCAACCACCCTGACTGGGTCCGAAGAAAACTTAATGATGAAGACAGGACTCAAGGCCACATATACTCGAAAACACAAGAGGGAAATTTTCACCTGAGATAAAGTTTGTTGGGACATCCAGAGGCCTTTCATTCGGGGTAACCGGAAGTCGCAGTCTGTAAGACCACTGAGGAGAAGGACTACATCTTGGGAGTCCGACCCCTCGAACTACACCCTAAGTCTGGGACACAAGGAACCCCACTCGGAGACGTTACCATTAACAGAAGAGTAAACACCCAACGGGTGGGGTCCCGATACTTAGGACCGATCTGGTACAGAGACGGGGAGGATGGGAGAGTGATACCAAGGAAGAAATATAGAAGTCAACATTCTCTAGTAAAGATGATCAGGGGTCCAGAAAGAGTAATTATCAAAGAGACATTCATCAATATTAAACCACACGGACACCTTCTCCCACTTGAGTCCCAAGAGGATGAGGTGGCAGAACTGGTATGAGGGAGTAAAAAGAAAATTTATTTTCTTCAATTTAAATGTTTGTGAAATTCTATTGAACCCTTTATACGTCATTTTTTTTCTTACTTAGGAAGTTTAATGTTTCTAAAATGATCATACGTTTGACGGTCAAGGAGATTTAAACCGTATAGGTTGGATGAATTGACTAAACAACAACAAGTCAGAGTGATTCAGTACAGGTTGAGAAACACTGGGGCACCTGACGTCGTACGGTCCGAAGGGACGGGAAGTGATAGAGGGACTCAAAAGAGTTTGAGTATAGGTTACTCAGTCACTACTGTAGGTTGGTAGAGTAGGAGACAAAGGGGGAAGAGGAGGACAGGAGTTAGAAAGGGTCGTAATCCTATAAAAAGTTACTCAACCAAGAAGTGTAGTCCATCGGTCTCATAACCCCGAAGTCGAAGTCGTAGTCAGGAATGTTACTTATAAGTCCCAACTTTAGGAAATTCATCATTAAAAAGATTGTCTCAAATCAACCTCTTACTCATTATATAAATACGGAAATTGTTTCTTTTGTGTATACCATAACGACACGAACTCTTGTCTCTTATACGACGACGACGACGATTCAGCGAAGTCAACACAGGTTGAGACACGCTGGGGTATCTGCCGTCGGGTCGTCCGAGGGGGTAGGGACCCTAAGAGGTCCGTTCTTGTGACCTCACCCAACGGTAAAGAAAGAGGTTACGTACTTTCACTTTTCACTTTCACTTCAACGAGTCAGCACAGGTTGAGAATCGCTGGGGTACCTGACGTCGGATGGTCCGAGGAGGTGGGTACCCTAAAAGGTCCGTTCTCATGACCTCACCCCACGGTAACGGAAGAGGCTGTCTCTTATATTTAGAACCGATAAAAATAACAAGACCGGGTAGTTTTGAGTTTCTTGTACACTCCAAGACGGACAGGTCACTCCTATCCGTTTATATTATCGTCCACACGATCCACCCGTGTACAAAATAGAATGTTTCGAATACCAACAAGGAGAAGTAGAGGTAAACCTTTTATGTATCCCTCATTATTTAAAATAAAATAAAATTTTTTATTTAAAATTATCATTAGAAATAGACACTCGTCAAATCTTAGAGACTCGTAGAGATTCGTTAAAAATACAGGTCCATGTCTCGGTAAATGTGTCAAATATAACACGAAAGTCAGGTATACGACAGGATAGACACAAAAGGTATGCAGGTCTGCAACGACTGAGACCGTTGCAGTGACCAACTTTAACAAGATTTTGAAGACACCTAAAAACAAACTGGTACTCATCATCACTTCACTTCACTTCACTTCACTTAAGTGAGTCAGTACAGGCTGAGAAACGCTGGGACACCTGACATCGAATGGTCCTAGGAGACAGGTACCTTAAAAGATTCGTTCACATGACCTCCCCGACCGGTAAGACCGGAAATTTAGGGGTACAAAAGTACTACGGAGTTTTTGGAAGTGGTTATACTAAAAACAACACTGTAAGTATATGACAGACCCTCTTTTACTCGTCGTATTGTTCCTTACGGACCAAATTACTGTCACAAAAGACAGTAATACTTTCCAAAAATTGAAACGTATGACCGTCGTTCAGGTCAAAGGTCATTTAAAGGTTATATCTACATCTAAATGTCTTTACACTATGTCACTTCTTCCGTCTCACGGTTTCTTAACTACGAAAACTTGACACCACAACCTCTTCTGAGAACTCTCAAGGAACCTGACGTTCCTCTAGGTTGGTCAGGTAAGACTTCCTCTAGTCGGGACCCTAAAGAAACCTCCCTTACTACGACTTCGACTTTGAGGTCATGAAACCGGTGGAGTACTCTTCTCAACTGAGTGACCTTTTCTGAGACTACGACTCTCCCTAACCTCCGTCCTCGTCTTCTCCTGTTGTCTCCTACTCTACCGACCTACCGTAGAGGTAGAGCTACCTGTACTCAAACTCACTTGAGGCCCTCTACCACTACTTGTCCCTCCGGACCGCACGACGCTAAGTACCCTAGCATTTCTCAGCCTGTGGTGACTCACTGACTCGACTTGACTTGACTTGACTTACCATCAAGATAAAGATTAAAAAATTCCTTGGAGGTACTAACTCGCACACCTCGTCTCGGGTTATTGGACTACTGAAGGTATCCGACATACCACTTTCCCCTTGTAAATAAATGAACTCTGAATTCTCTGAAATCCCACGTAGACAATGGAATCGAACACACCCATAAAAATTTACGGAGACGATATTAACAAATGGGTCGACCATCTTAGTAATCACAACTGAGGAAGTTCATTAATGATGTAAAAACAAAGTAAAAGTCATTCAATTAAAATCCCCAGGACGACCGTAAAATCTTAAAACTTTCTTTTTAAAGTGACCGAACAGTTTCGATTTTGAAATATCACAGATATATATTTCATTTTGTTTCGAAACTTAATATTGTATAGAATTTTTATCCCGCCAATCGTTAATGACTTCGACAATATAAAACCCCTCACGGACATGTATACATGTGTCCATACACAAAAATTAACTTGATAAGGAATGAAGACTATTATTCTTTCGGATTCACTTTTCCGACACAATATACATTATTCACCATAAAGTTTGTTCAATTTACACCGAAACAAATAACGAGGTAATTTTCACTATTGAAGTTTTTTTATCCCGAAAATCACAACCACATCTCATCTATAATCACACAAGAGGTCCCATTCTGTCAGTTCAGAACGTAGTAAATCGTGCTAGATATATTAGTAATATTTTTAATAAATGAGTTATACACGAACAACAAGTCAGCGAATCAACACAGTCTGAGAAACCCTGAGGTACCTGACCTCGTACGGTCCGAAGGGACAGGAAGTGGTGCAGGGTCTCGAGTCTAAGTATAGGTAACTCAGTCACTACGGTAAGTAAGTTATACACGAATCTGTGACCCTTGGGTTCCTATTTACTCTGTCTGAATGAAGAAAATGGGTACCGTAAATATTAGTGTATAAATGGACCGACTGATACCCGTTCGATGATTAGAGACACTTGAAATCCATAAGGTAAACATTTTATTTTCGTTATAATGACAATGTAAGGAAGATCCTAAGACCACCTCGGAACAACAACAAGTGAACGATTCAAAACAGTCTGAGGACCGTTGGGGTACCTGACGTCGTGTGGTCCGAAAGGACAGGAAGTGATCGAGGGACTGAAACGAATTTGAGTACAGGTGACTCAGCCACTACGGTAGGTTGGCAGAGTAGGAGACAACAGGGGAAGAGGAGGACGGAAGTTAGAAAGGGTCGTAGTCCCAGAAATGATTCCTCAGTCAAGAAACGTAGTCCACCGGTTTCATGACCTCGAAGTTGAAGTCGTAGTCAGGAAGGTCACTTACCACTCCTAACTAAAGGAAATCCTAACTGACCAAACTATAAGAACGACAGGTTCCCTGAGAGTTCTCAGAAGAGGTTGTGATGTCAAACTTTTGTAGTTAAGAAGTTACGAGTCGGAAGAAATACCGGGTTGAGAGTGCGGGTATATACTGATGACCTTTTAGTATCGAAACTGAGTCAAGTCAAGTCAAGTAAAGTCAACGAGTCAACACAGGCTGAGAAACGCTGGGGTACTTAGCGTCGTGCGGTCCGGAGGGACAAGTAGTGGTAGAGGGCCTCAAGTGAGTCTGAGTACAGGTAACTCAGGCACTACGGTAGGTCGGTAGAGTAGGAGCCTACAGGGGAAGAGGAGGACGGGGGTTAGGGAGGGTCGTAGTCTCAGAAAAGGTCACTCAGTTGAGAAGAGTACTCCACCGGTTTCATGACCTCAAAGGCGAAATCGTAGTAAGGAAGGTTTCTTTAGGGTCCCAACTAGAGGAAGTCTTACCTGACCAACCTAGAGGAACGTCAGGTTCCCTGAGAGTTCTCAGAAGAGGTTGTGGTGTCAAGTTTTCATAGTTGAGAAGTCACGAGTCGGAAGAAGTGTCAGGTTGAGAGTGTAGGTATGTACTGGTGACCTTTTTGGTATCGGAACTGATCTGTCTGGAATGAGTCGTTTTATTACAGACACGAAAACTTATACGATAGATCCAACCAGTATTAAAAAGAAGGTTCCTGATACGGTTTCGGAAATTGACACGTCTAGTGTTATTTGACACCTTTTAAGACTTTCTCTACCCTTATGGTCTGGTGGACTGGACGGAGAACTCTTTAGACATACGTCCAGTCCTTCGTTGTCAATCTTGACCTGTACCTTGTTGTCTGACCAAGGTTTATCCTTTTCCTCATGCAGTTCGGACATATAACAGTGGGACGGATAAATTGAAGATACGTCTCATGTAGTACTCTGTACGACCTGACCTTCTTTGTGTACGACCTTAGTTCTAACGACCCTCTTTATAGTTATTGGAGTCTATACGTCTACTGTGGTGGGAATACCGTCTTTCACTTCTCCTCGATTTTTCGGAGAACTCCTTTCACTTTCTCCTCTCACTTTTTCAACCGGATTTCGAGTTGTAAGTCTTTTACTTCTAGTACCGTAGGTCAGGGTGGTGACGTACCCTTTATCTACCCCTTTGTCACCTTTGTCACAGTCTGAAATAAAAAAACCCGAGGTCTTAGTGACGTCTACCACTGACGTCGGTACTTTAATTTTCTGCGAATGAGGAACCTTCTTTTCAATACTAGTTGGATTTATCGAAACTGATCTATCTGGAAACAACCGTTTCATTACAGAGACGAAAAACTATACGACAGATCCAACCAATATCGAAAAGAAGGTTCCTTGTTCGCAGAAAATTAAAGTACCGACGTCAGTGGTAGACGTCACTAAAACCTCGGGGTTTTATTTCAGAGACAAAGGTGACAAAGGGGTAGATAAAGGGTACTTCACTACCCTGGTCTACGGTACTAGAATCAAAAGACTTACAACTCAAAATTCGGTCGAAAAAGTGACAGGAGAAAGTGGAAGTAGTTCTTCGAGAAATCAAAGAGAAATGAAAGACGGTGACTTCACCAGAGTAGACGTACAGCTCCAATAACTATAAAGAGGGTCATTAGAACTAAGGTCGAACACGAAGTAGGTCGGGTCGTAAAACGTACTATATGAGACGTATATTTAATTTATTAGTTCCACTGTTATATGTCGGAACAGTATGAGGAAAGGGTTAAAACTTGGTCAGGTAACAATGTACAGGTCAAGATTGACAACGAAGAACTGGACGTATGTCCAAAGAGTCTTCCGTCCATTACACCAGACCACAAAGGTAGAGAAATTCTATAAGGTGTCAAACAACATTAGGTGTTTCAGTTTCCAAAATCACATCAGTTATTTCGTCTTCATCTACTAAAAAACCTTAAGGAAAAGAAAAAGACACTAGGTCGTATACAATCGTTAAACTATAGACCAAGGAGACGGAAAAGGTTCAGGTCGAACAAGTAAACCTTCAGAACAAAGTGCATGACGACTTCGGATCGAACTTCCTAAAACTCGTATTAGAACGACCGTACACTTTACTCGTGTTTTCCTCTAATTTGTACATTGTGTCACGGACAACATATGATTCATGAGTCATTTATAGTCAAACAGAAAAAATTTTCTAAATGATTAGTAAGCACCATCAACCATCAATTTCTAAAGGTTTCTTGTTAAGAATCGAAATTGAGACGGAGACTTAGTTGATGTCAGGCACCTCAGTGTTTCTCAGTCTATGTTGACTCACTGATTGTGTGAGTGAAAGTGTGACTTAGTCGTCGTGGTCTTGAAATGCAGTAGAACCACTCCTTGAAGGAATGTGACCTCGATGACTCAGTTGTGACAAAAGGTGTTTTTCTGAAAATATTTTTATAAGTAAACAACAACAACAAATCAACCATTCAACACAAACTGAGAAAACGTTAAAACTGATTAAGGTTAAATGAAAAGAAATAAAAACAGAACACAAAACCACAGTATAGATCTTTAGGGGAACGGATTAGGTTCCAGTATTTATAAATATGGGAACAAAGACAAAACATCGAAATCGAGAATGTATGTCCAGATATTAGGTGAAACTTAATTAAAAACCCATACCATACTCTATTCCCAGGTTTCACTAAGAAAACATGCACTTATAAGTCTACAGGTTCGTAACGAACAACTTTTAATAAGAACCGTAACTTGATAGAACTAGGACAACACCTTTTCGTCAACTTGCGTTTAGTCAAAAGTGAGGTTAGGGTTTCTTTCCGTTACGGTTTCTTACAAGTTTGATATCGTGTTAATGTGAGTAGAGTGTACGATCGTTTCTTTACGAGTTTTAAGAGGTTCACTCCGAAGTTGTCATACACTTGACTCTTGAAGGTCTACAAGTTCGACCAAAATCTTTTCCGTCTCCTTGGTCTTTAGTTTAACGGTTGTAGGTAATCTAGTATCTTTTCCGTTTCTCTTAAGGTCTTTTTGTAGATGTAGATGAAGTGACTTATACGATTTCGGAAACTGACACACCTAGTGTTGTTTGACACCTTTTAAGAATTTCTTTACTCTTATAGTCTGGTAGAGTCGACGGAGGACTCTTTAGACACACGTCCAGTTCTTCGTTGTCAATCTTAACCTATACCTTGTCTCCTCACCAAGGTTTGACCCTTTCCTTATACAGTTCCAACATATAACAGTGGAACGAATAAATTGAATATACGTCTCATGTTTTACGACCCGACCTACTTCGTGTTCGACCTTAGTTCTAACGGCCCTCTTGATATTTATTGGAGTCTATTGTGGTGGGAATACCGTCTTTCGTTTTTCCTTGATTTCTCGGAGGACTACTTTCTCCTCTCACTTTTTCGACCGAATTTCCAGTTGTAAGTCCTTTGATTCGTACCGTAGGTAAGGGTAGTGAAGTACCGTTTATCTACCCCTCTGTTACCTTAGTCACTCTCTGAGATAAAACCCCCCGAAGTTTTAGTGACGTCTACCACTGAAGTCGGTACTTTAATTTTCTGCGAACGAGGAACTTTCTTTTCGATACCGTTTGGATCTGTCGTATAAATTTTCGTCTCTGTAATGAAATGGCTGTTTCCGGATAGATCAGTTTCGACACCAAAAACCTACACTCTCAACCTGGTATTTCTTCCGACTTGTAACTTCTTAACTACGAAAGTTTGACATCACGACCTCTTCTGAGAACTCTCAGGGAACCTAACGTTCCTCTAGTTTGGTCAGTTGGGATTTCCTTTGGTCAGGACTGATAAGCGACCTTTCTGACTACGACTTCGACTTCGAGGTTATAAAACAGGTGGACTACACTTCTTGACTGAGGAAGCTTTTCTGGGACTACGACCCTCTCTAACTTCCGTCCTCCTCTTCCCCTGTTGTCTCCTGTTCTACCAACCTACCGTAGTGGTTGAGCTACCTGGAGTCAAACTCGTTCGAAGCCCTCTACTACTTCCTGTCCCTTCGGACCTCTCCACGACAGGTACCCAGCGTTTCTCGACCTGTACTGGTTTGCTGACTTGTTGTTTGTTTTGTATACCCAAATAAAGACCTGAGAGTTAAGATAAGTAGTTAGATATGTGGACAGGAAGACGTATCAAAAGTCACATCAAGATCGAACGTAGACACAAAAGGACCACTGATCATTAACGGGATCTTCAAGAAAAGACGGGAAAGGGCAGTTAGGGAAAGGAATGACGAATCTTGACTGGTGACAAAACTAATCAAAAAAAAAAAAAAAAAAAAATGGTATGTAGTCAGAAACGACAAGATCTTGAAATGTATTTTCCTTGGTGTGTCATACGTGGGTAAATCATCTCCGAAGAAAGTGAGTTGTATTAGAAAAACTCTAAGTGGAAAACCCCGGTCACACTCCTTTAGTCCTGTCTGAGGTAGAACTTCGGACAGTAGGTAGAATTTCTGTCCTACACTTGACCCGGACTTATGGACGGGTTCTCACTCCTTTGACAACGATCACTTTTGGTCCAGAGGACCTCTGAAGGGAGGGGATGTCTACTGTTGGCCTCTGACATCAACTCCAGTCCGGCGGGGGACTAACCCAATTGGTACCTCTGTAAGGGGGGACTTCATATTAGTAACAAGGGACGGAAATTGGAATCAACAAACAAGAGGATCGTGGATGAACATTTTGAGTTGGTATATATTGTTTCTCCAACGATTGTACATTGGTCCGTACATCACCCCCAATATTTTGACCCGGAGAGTCTTTGTAGTCCCAGGAACAACCCTTGACTAAGGGGAACCTGGGCGACCGTATTCTTTGACATGAGGTGACAGAACTCACAGGAAACACTGCGAGTTCACACAAAACGCTGACGCCAAAGGTGTTGTAAAGACCGCGTAACCGACCCTTCGGGAACCGCTCTGTCCGGGTAACTCGGAGACGGACATTGAACGACCCTGCTCTCGGAGACCCTCTCCTTCTACGGAGGGGGAGGTCTAACCGAGAACAAAATCGCTGAACAGGAAGGTCCACCTGAAGTGTTCTGATACCTACTGTCTTCCCTTCGAGCGTCCATCCAGAGTGACATTATCACCTCTTTCCCCGGACTAGTTGGAGAACCCCGACCTACTCAGATGTCACCGACACAGGAGTATCCGAGTCACCCTTTAACAAGTAACTTTATTGACCATGTGACAATTGGTCCGGACATGACTAACAGTTGCATAGAAAACCAAAGGTTCCCTGACAGGGGAAACGGTGCTGTGAGAGGGTAAGAGGAATCCCTGAGTCCCTGGAGGACTCGTAACGAACCCCAGTCTAACCCTTGACACCGAAACCTGCGTACAAACGGATGTAGTAGGTCACTACTCTAGCAGAACCTAAAGTCTTCCTAGTCTGAACTTGTCTCTTCTCATGCACCTTCGGAATTAACTGACCTAGACCGACCGACGACTCTCTCGTTCTTTTCGTACTCTCCATAATGGTAACTTTCTGAATCGTCCATTTCGGGAAAAGTGGGGTCAGTATCGACTCTATTTCACCGTCAACAGAACAAAGAAACTCACCTCTGTAACCGTAACCGACCCTATATTCTGGGACCGTTTCCTCGTTACTTTATCTTCAACCTAAACGGTATTCACTAATTTCCTTTCATTTTCGTCGTACTGACCACCTCTTAGGTTCGGCTGGCAAAAACTTACGTACTAATTTTTGAAGTCTTTCCCGAAACCTCCTCTGATACCGTATTTCAATTGGGGTTTGTTCGAATTTTGGAAAACACCTATCTGACCGGTAGGAAACCCCATCCTACTGGAAGTCTCCCTTGGAATTTTAACCTGTTTCAAGGTCGACACATGAGACACTATTGGTCCGTCGGTCCGGTGGGTCTAGTCAAAGACATGTAACTGAGCACCGAAGATTAACACGTTTTGGGTGAGGGAACCCGGACCCATACAATGGAATTTTTTTCTCTTTCACTCTAAAACGACCGAGTCCGTCTTGGGTCCGTTCTGTTAGACTTTTTTATATATAATACTAGGTCTCCTTCTCCTCGAGGGTGAAGGAGGGGGTATGACCCCTTGTGCTGTCCCTGAGGGTCCGCAGACTCCAGATCTTTCTTTGGAGTTCTCTCTCTCCAAAACGTCTATGAAGAATCCGTTCAGGTCCGCCGTGACGTCTGGCCGTATAAGTAGGACCGGGGTGACGAGAAATGATGGTCGGCAAGAGGTATATATTTCTTTCCCCCGATAATTGACGTTGACTGTTTCTCTATTTTTTTATTTCTATTTTAAGACGACGACAACCTTCGTCACACCCTTGGGCGACGTCACTGTCATTACGTGAACATCCCCGGTGGTCACCAACCTGTGTGGAGTCTGCTTTCCCTTGATTGACAGACCGGTTGGCTCGTCGTTTTGTTTGTCGGCGGGGTTTGTTATATCGTTGGTTTGAATACCACTGCGGACACCATAGATCGGATGATTGGCGGGTTCGCCGGGGTTAGATTCTGTTCCTTTTTTTTTTGTGGACCCGTGCTTGACTCGCTCTAAAATCGAACGATAAAATAGTATGGTATAGATTGATCGGAACACACGTCTACATTCGGAGGCTACGAATTGGACACGGTTCTTATTGGGCAGAGAGTTCCTCTGACCCGGAGACCCTTATGTTAATTTCCCGTATCGAAGTAAATTTGTAGATCTTCACCTGAAGTGACTCCATTTCGGTACGGTTCCTATGTTTATAAACGACCACTACCATACATGAAAATGACCTACACATCTTCGAATAGGGTGGTTCTGACTTTTTCGATTCCTTCACCGGACTAAGAACGACTCACTACAATAAAGATCCAAACCGAGACTCATATCTTAGTCTATTACCCGGGCGTAAACACCGACTTAATAAGATTGACCAGACGTTTCGTCATTTATAAGTTACCTTTGATGTATGTCGCATATCCGGTGTTTCGAGTTCTTACCAACTCTTACTTGACCTGGTAGTTCCACTGAAACCGTTTTACCTACGTTCTTTGACCGTGGTGGTGGGGGGGGTCTACCTACACGTCAGTAGTCACAATCACTCCTAGTCTTACTGGGGGATCAACGTACCCATAAGGGGGTACTCTATTACAAGTCCTCCGGAGGGGGTGAATAAACCCTTCATTTCACTTTAAATAATGTTTCTCCTCCCTACCTCCATAACGTCATTGACCTTGTCAACCCTTTCCACTAGACACTGTAGTGGGAAATACAATTTTTTCTTAAGGTAAAAGAGATCTGTGATGACATGTGGGTATGAGTGGTCCTCTAAATCATACCCATTTCCTAACCTTCGTTGTTTGCGACAGGGGTGGGTGGACCTTTCCCGGTATGTGTTAACATTGGTGAGGGTGACGTCAATTTCAACGTCCATAATGAGGGATCTAAGTGGTATGGGTCAAGTTCTGTCGTCGTCTCCTTTTCCCTGGAACCTGACGGGTAGGATTGGGCCTCCTTGGTGACTTCTGGACTGAACAGAAGGTAGCCGCTGGTGTCTAAGTCCTACCTCGGCGACGCTTATTAAGACGACAAGGACTAGTCGTGCTACTAGGATGGCCCTGACGTTTGAGTCCTATTACACAAGGACAGGACCCGGGTGAACATATGTTTGAAGGTTCCATGAAGATTGACAATCCAAACACCCCGGTACGGAAACAGTCACAACCTATATGAGGGAACCACCCACAGAGGGGATACGTCTCCCCTGAAGTCGAGGGAGACGAGTAAAAACTCTGTCGTTGTTCTCCACAAACGAAGGAGCCATTGAGTGTTGGACAGTGAAGAACGAACCACATTGGACCTGAAATTGGTTTAACTAGTTCCGGTACCCTATTGTAAACTCCATTTACGTTCGGAATGTTTTCACTGGTTTCGGATATGTAAAATGAATTTTTTATTTTCCTTACTCTTGAGTTACCGGTCATTCTTCCCTGTTAGGTAGTCCATTAAACTAATTAAAATGTTCTATACCCTACTTATAAAAACCTACTGGGGTCTTTTTCCGGTTGGATAACAGGGACGGGCATAGACAACCCTTGTTTCCCTTGTTCTTCAACCTAAACCACTGGTAGGGTATCTACCTTTTCCTGGTTTTATACACCCTATGAACAGAAGACTCGTTACACTTGTTTATAATTTCCAGTGAATAACGGGTCTAAATGGTCGAGCGACCGGACCGAGTCTGGCCCTAGACTTCCCACCGGGGATTACTGTGGGTTACTGACACACCTAGTTTAAATACCGGAACCGAAGGCCAACCAACCCAGTCGACGACATGTAATCCTAAACGGAAACGAGTACCTTCATAATTCGGTAGGAATGTTGCTCGGGGTCATTTAAACGGAATAAATGTATACGTCACCCGTTCCGGACACTACTAATTTTATTTTCGAGATTGATTGAAGTGTTTTGTCCGGGAGGACCTGTTACGTTTCCGTTAGGTTCGAAATTTACTTCTTGTCTATGTTCACTCTTTCCGTCACTAAGTTTTAGTTTACCGAAATCTGTATGAATACCAGTGGGTTCCTCCCTGGACACGATATTAATTTTATCTTACAACACATATATAGGGACTAAACAGACCGTTACATAGTCGGTGAGACCTGTTGTACTTTTTGGTCCATTTTCGATACAGATTACCATTAGGAGGAAAAATCTACAACCATAAAAGAACCTAGTTTCCACTAACCACCTTTTAGAAAAACATTAATAAAACAATTAGTAATACAATAATTAAAAACCCGGAACATAAGAGGTCACATATTGAGCTACACATTGGAGGTCTGACAGTCGGGACGACGTCAATAAATCAGGGACACACGGCATGAATAGGTACTGACTACGGGTAGTAATTTCTATTCTACTCGTAGTTCTCTCCCCTTACAACCCCGGTCACACTCCTTTCGTCCTGTCTGAGGTAGAACTTCGGACAGTAGGTAGAATTTCTGTCCTACACTTGACCTGGACTTGAGACGGGTTCTTACTCCTTGGACACCGACCACTCTTGGTCCAGAGGACCTCTGAAGAGAAGGGATGTCTACTGTTGACCTCTAACGTCAACTCCAGTCCGACAGAGACAGTCTAATTGACACCTCTGTAGGGGGGAACTACATATTAGTAACAAGGGACGGAAATTGGAATTAACAAACAAGAGGATCGTGGATGGACAACATTTTGAGTTAGTATATGTTGTTTCTCCAACGGTTGTACATTGGTCAGTACATCACCTCTCATATTTTGACCCGGAGAGTCTTGGTAGTCCCAGGAACAACCCTTAACTAAGGGGAACCTGGGTGACCGCATTAGTTGACATGAGGTGACAGAACTCACAGGAGGTTCCGCACAAAACGCCGAGACCTAAGGTGTTGTGTGGTTACAATAATAAACACAGTCAGTAAACAAAGAAAATCTTCTTTAAAAATAATACTTCTAAAAGATTAAATAAAGTTGAAGAAAGAAAAAGTACATTAAAGATACACTTTTTAAGATCTGATGATCGACAAAAAATGTAAAGAGTAGGTCATCGACTAAGGAAATTAAACCATGTCAAAATTCAGACAAGTCAAAACTCAAAGATTGAAAAGGAAATAAGGACAAAAAAAAAAATTTTAGTAAAGGATACATCAAAGGAAGAATCTCAGGGAACTTCCGGTATGGTCAAAAAGAAGGAAAGTCACAAGTATGACTGTAGAAAAATGATTGAACGAATAAATTCATACATAAATAGGTTTGTAAAATAAAAAAGGTTGAATCTAAAATAAAAAGGAGAACTCAATAAGTTTATGTAAGAATCAAATCCTATGGATGATTAAAGATCTTTTAAACGGTCATATTAAACACTATAGACCCCTTTGGGAGATCTACATCTTCCTTGGGTCAAGGAAGGGACGAGAAGAAGAAAAAAAGTCCACGTAAAAACGTCTACTCAGACCTTCGCAAGTCAAGTCAAGTCAGCGAGTCAGCACAGACTGAGAAACGCTGGGTTACTTAGCGTCGTGCGGTCCGGAGGGACAGGTAGTGGTAGAGGGCCTCAAGTGAGTCTGAGTTCAGGTAGCTCAGGCTTGCCGGCTCTCCTCGATAGGACGCAGGCTCCAGCCCCCGCCAGCCTTCCTCGACCTTCGCAATCAACGTTTCTATGCGTAAGCGGAGAGACCAATGTACTTTCTTCTCTTTACATGTTTTTCCGATTTCACTCGAACACGACAATACTCTTTCTCGAAAGGGCCATGACCGTCCATGGAATCAGGGTAATCTTTCAGTCACCAGGGAGAGACGAGGGTGACGACGGTTATTGATTTCGACGACTTCTTCTCACTCAAGCACCACACGAACGGGGTGGAAAAGATGGAAAGAAAAGAAACTTGAGAGTCACAAGAGACTCTCAAAAGACAGGAAAGAAAGGAAAAGGGTTTGTTTCTGAAGGAACCCATCTTAACAGTTTAGTCGAGGGGACAGTCGTGAGCGGAAACGACGGACGAGGAGAAGGAAATAAGGAGACACGTCCGGAGAGGGGAGAAAGACGGGTCGGGGGTCAGGAGTCAGTCTCAAGTCGGTCTCTTCGTCTTGGTCGTCCTCTCGTTAAATCTTTACATAACGTATCTTAACCGAAGGTATTGATACGACCGACGCTCCCCTGTGACCATCCCACCTAGTAGTCCTTCCCGTCTTACCCCGAGAACCCGTAGTCAATTTTGACAATAGGTGTCTCCTTAAAGAAGGAGACTCTTTGGAGTCAAGATGAGAATTTTTGGAAAATTTAGACCGGGTGGTCTAATAGATCCTCTTAGAAGGAATTTCAGTTGACTAATGTCTAAATTAAGTGTACATGTTTTATAGAAGTGACATTGTGGACTTAATCCCAAACTAATTTATTCACATCTGATACAGATCGGTCCAACTGAATATCCTGACTGGTCGTGTGAGGTAAAGAAAATTTTAAACCGAAAATATATCACCGAATTAATCATCAATAATTACCTCTCTCCCTTCACCCCTCCCCGTTTTAACACTACCCCTAATTCTCCGTCTCTGATGATATTTATTCTATATTCCTATATCGAATTTTGTTTTTTATTTGATATTTCTATGTGTCGTGTCCCTTATATCGGTTATAAAATAATATTGAAATTTAACTCATATTAGATATTTTCAAAACTCAGTAATATAACGTGTAGACTTTGACTATATTAAAAATTAATTGATACGGTACCCTGAAGGGACCATTAAATCATCAATTCTGGGAAACGAAGGTTACGTCCCCGTACCTAAGTCAGGGACCAGTCCCTTGATTCTAGGGTGTACGATACGACACACACCCCTCCCCGGGGGAGTTTTTATGGAGTTAATTAATTTTTTATCTAAAATCAAGTAGTGTCACTTCTTGGAGGATTATTAATATTTAGGAGTTTTTGTTATCCGGTAAATCACTTTATTACTCAAAAAGTAGCGGTTTTCGATAAGTTTTTCTCTAACCGACATTAATTTCTAAAGACATAACTTTTACTTTATGTCGTTGTCGATATCTGTGTCTCTTGTTTACCACCAACGGTTTCCCCTCCCCCACCAACCTCCCATCTTTATCCACTCTTTCTACTCCATGTCTGAATGTCTAGTCTTATTTACTCAGTGTCATACTTTACATCACACACCTTATATCAGTTATTAATACATTATAAAAACATACTACTGTACCATTGCTGAATACCACCACTATTAAAACTTTACATGTCATTATATTCTAGTGACACAACATATTGTCCTTGATAACATCATAACATCTAGTTTTTATGAAGTTTTCGTTTTTTTTTTTTTTTTTTTTGNTTTTTTTTTTTTTTTTTTTTTGGAGTATCCTTTTCTCTAGTCTATACGCCAATGGTCTCCGCCACCAACCCCCTTGACCTACTTCCGACAGTTTTCCATGTTTGAAAGTCAATATTCTATTTATTCATGGTCCTAACATTCCATGTTGTGATGACATACTTTCAACAATTCTCTCATTTAGGATCCTCAAAAGTAGTGATCCTTTTTTAATAAATTACAGCATGGATACACTCTACTACCACAAATGTAAATAACACTATTCTAAAGTACGACGTGTAAGTACGACGTGTAGAATTTGAATGTGTCACAATACACAGTTAATATAGAGTTATCTTGACATTCTCTTTCTTTGTAACAAATTCTCTCGGAGACGTCCCCCTCTGTAACGTTTTCGTCGGAGATAAACAACTCTCACCAGGAATCAGTCGTCAGTTGTTTTTTTTTTGTCTCTGAAGTCAGGATGTGGACGTTCCTTGACTTAATACACTTGTGAGACTTACTAACGAAGAAGGTATTCGGAGGTCTACTCCTACGACGATCGACTGTGACACTAAAGTCGGAACACTCTGGGACTCGTCTCTCGGATCTGTTTTATACGGTCTGAGGATCGAGCGTCTTCGACACTCTATTATGTACACACAACAAATTCAATGATTTAAGTACCATTATGTAATACGTCTAACTCGTTTGATTTGGTCCGGAACAAAGACCTAATCAAAGAGGGAGGTTTACAAAGAGGAAACAGTCAACCGTACTATAATTCGAAACAGTCATCCTCCACGACCTTTCTGTAACGTCCTCCTCCCAAAAAGAGGAGAGAGAATTGAGGACCCATGAAAAGAGGAAACGAGGACTTCAGACATGCCGAAGACGTCACGGGCCGAGAACGTCACGAACGTCGAAGACGTCGAAGAAGTCGTAGACGATGACACACGGTCATTGACTGTCATGAAGGGATACCCGTCGAAGGAGGTCGTAGAAGGTCTCACCGGAACGTCAATACTCCATCCCCGACCAAAGGGAACCGTTCAAGACGACCACGCTATGGTATCGTTTGCAGAGGCGGTAAGTCACTTTCTTTCTTTCCCTTTCATTGCAACGAGTCAGCCCAGGAGAAACGCTGAGGTACCTGACATCGGGTGGTCCGAAGAGGCAGGTACCCCAAAAGGTCCGTTCTTATGACCTCACCTAACGGTAAAGGAAGAGGTCCCCTAGAAGGGGTGGGTCCGTAGCTTGGGTCCAGAGGACGTAACGCCCGTCTACGAAATGGGAGACTCGGTGGTCCCTTCGGGTGGTAAGTCACTCGGCACCGATAAGACAAAGGTGGTGCTAGACCTCGAATCAAAACCACTCCATCCCTTCCTACCATGACCAAGAGATTCGTGGTCTCAACATTGATGAAGAATATAAACGATAGGAAATAATAATAATAAAAAATTATAAACAAAAACCGACACGATCCAGAAACAACGGCGAGAGCCCGAAAGAGATCACTACCACTCGTCCCCGATGAGTAGCAACACCACACGTCCGAAGAATAATGTCACCGAAGAGAACACCTCGTGTCCGAGATCCCGGGTACCCGAAGTCATACCGTACATCCCAGTCATCAACACCGAACGGTCGAAATCTTACACCCGAGTCATCAACACCGTGTGTTCGAATCAACGGAGTGTCGTACACCCTAGAAGGGCCTGATCCCTAGTTTGGAGACAGGGGACGTAACCGTCCACCTAGGAGTTGTTGACCTGGTGGTCTCCTCAGGACATGAACGATAAGAACACAAGAAATCTAAAGAGAAGTAAAGAATAACCGGTTAGGACGGAATGAGGACACAGATAATATCACTTATTAAGAAATATAATTCGAAAGGAGTACCTAAAAGAGAGGACTCACCTGGGACTGACTGTTTCGACTTTAGGACTATCCTAAGACGTCACCGCTCGATCCTGGTCTGTCCTCTCGGTCAACAACGAGGTCAACGGAAAGTTCCGTCTCTTCCTGTTTCTGACCCTAAAGAAGAGATGAAAGAGGAAAGTTAGAGGGTCGGAGGTCAGAGATGGTCACGGGGGTTGACCGGTTTGGGTAGACCTTCAGTCAACTGTGTCCCCGGTCCTTGTGTCCTCGGACACTATGTCTCGTCTTTTTCCTTTCCATCCCTCACCTAGACTCCCGGTGGCCCCGACCTTTTCAGGAAGTGTTAGTGACTGTAATTCCTTAGTCAAAATGATCCGATCACCACTTTATGTCTGTCTAAAATAAATAGATTCATTTAATTTACTTACATAAAAACTGAAAATACTTTAGAATTTTCTTTTTACTGTAAAATTTTAGAAAACTTTAGAAATCGAAACTTTAGAAATTTTTATTACGAAAATCCCAAATGGACCACCGTGTCACCATTTCTTAGACGCACGGTCGCGTCCTCTGTGTCAAAGTTGAGGACTAGGACCTTATAGAGTGTACGGCGTCTCGTTGATTCGGGAACATAGTGTTCGGGTCCTCGACGTTGATGACTCTGGTGCACGACGCTGAGGACTTCGGTCACGCGAGATGTCGGGTACGACACGGGTTTTCTACGGTGGGGTCACTCTTCGGGCGCGGTGACGTTGATCTCTTATCGAGGGCGATCGGCGTTAATCTCTTTTCGGACACGTCGTCACTTCTGGGTCGTGTTAGTTTATTTATTTATTTATTTCAATAAATTTTTCATCACGAAAATTTACACGAGAAAGTAAATCATTTAGTCCATTCGTCAAGTCTTTTTTATGATCTACTTCTACTTTTATTCACTTATTAATTTCTGTCGTGAAAGTATTTCGTCAAGTCTTCTGTGACTGTTCTTTAAAGATTCTTCCGGTTTCTGATCTCGTTAGTAAATTTTGATTCCACTAGGTGACCTTAAAAATTTAACTTTTTCCTTAACCTCTGTGACTTGAAAGACATAATGACTGGAGTAGTATAATGTAATGTTCTTTGACTTAAAAATATGTAGTAAAGTGGTAGACCAGACTCCTGAGAAACCTTTAATAAATATAGATCGTTGCCTTTATGAAACTTCTCTTATAAATTTCATTGTTTATTCTTGACAAAACCTTTCGATGACGTACATGATGAAAATCATTAAAACTTATTTCGTACTAATTATAATAGAATCGATTAAATTTATTTAGATAGGATTTTTCTTTCGACTCAAGACCTTATTCAATATAACGGATATCAGTAACTTTAAGGTGAAATACGTAATATATCTTCCTCTTATACCAACCACCGGTGAAACTATAGATGTATGATTCTTAAAACACTTTTTAGATATTTCACCTTCTTAATAACGGAAAACTTAGTTATATTCGAATAATTTTCCCTTAAAATTCTACATTTCGAGAACTTACTTATTTTAAAAATAGTGCTCAAAATGATTATCAGGTCTTTGTTCTGTGAAACAGGAGGGGAAAGTGTGGTTATTTTCGTCCTGTGACTGTCACCATAACTCTCATTCCTTTCAGAACCCACAACCGTCAAATATGTACTCATACACACACACATATATATATATGTAATATATCTATAAAAAGGTAATATAAAAGGTATAAAAAGGTAATATCAAGATATTACCTTGATATATACCACATAAATATTTATATCTATAAATATAGATATAAGAAAATAGAACCTAAAAAAGGGTAATAGGAAATGATAGTTATGGTGGTAGTCATAAGACAAAGATAACCACACCCTCCCCTCCTGCTCCAAATAGATAAAATGTATACCATAACACATAGACAATTAAGGTATGAGGGTTAAGTAGGGACGGTGGGAAAGGGAAACCATTGGTATTCAAACAGAAGATACATAGATTTAAAATAAAGACAAGACATGTGTTCAAGTAAACAGGACGAAAAATCTGAAGTACATAATCACTATGGTATATAAACGGAAAGAGACAGACTGAATGAAGTGAATCATACTACTAGAGGTCCGAGTAGGTGCAACGACGTCTACCGTAATAAAACAAGAAAAAGTTACCGACTCATTATAAGGTGGTGTACATATGCATGGTGTAGAAGAACTAGGTAAGGAGACGGTTACCTGTAAATCCAACGAAGGCGTAAGACTGATAAAATCTATCACGAAGTCACTTGTAACTTCACTTTCATGGAGAAGTTTAATACCAAAAGAGACCTATATACGGGTCCTCACCATAACGACCTAGTAAACCATCGAGATAAAAATCGAGAAATTCCTTTGAGGTATGACAAGAGGTATCACTAACATAGTTAAAGATAAGGGTGGTTGTCACGTCCTCCCAAGGAAAAAAAGGTGTGGGAGAAGTTGTAAATTCTAAACATCTGCAAAACTACTACCGGTAAGACTGACCGAACTAACCGTGGAGTAACATCAAAACTAGACGTAAAGAGATTATTAATCACTACAACTCGTAGAAGAGTGCATGGACAACTTAGACATACAGAAGAAACCTCTTTACAAATAAATCCAGAAAACCCGTAAAAAATAACAAAAATAAACAACAACAATAACTCAACATTCTCGACAAACATATAAAACCTTTAATTCGGGAACGACCAACGTAGTAACGTTTATAAAAGAGGGTAAAACACCTGACAGAAAAACAAAACGAATATCAAAGGAAACGGCACGTTACAACGGAGATGATTACAAGACATTTTGAACGAGAATTAGGGAGTCATATGTTTTCCTAGACTTGAGGGGGGTTAGGTACTAATAGAGGAGAACTTATTTCCTGTAGCTTGAACAATGATTTAACAAAATCAAAACAGTAAACTGTATCTACTCCATGATTAATGTCTTTATTATGACAAAGAAGACTGTTTATTATACATGAATCCCTGACGACAATAAACGTTATCACGAAGTGTCGAATGTCTAGAAAAGTATACAAAATAACTCACAAACAAAGAGTGTTCTTGATACAGGTCATCACCCCAGACCATAATAAAGGGACAGAGAAAATGACTACTTTTTTTTTTTTTTATTCTCTGATTCACTGAACTGATTTTGGAGTGTTGACTATATCAACTATAGAAAACGAAAACAACCCGGTCAAATGAAAGAGTAAAACCATTATACTGAGACCAAAAGGACATTCCTTGATAGGGACACAGAAAGACATTGGGGGTCGTCCTGACAGTTAGTTCCCTGAAACGGACAGAGACAATGTATACTGGGTGTGATCGGATAGTCTAGGGTGATATAGGGTGACTTACGTCTCTGACTCCATGTCCAACCGTATACCAGGTTCATTAAACTCCAAAAATTTTTTTCTCTCTTTATTTACTTAAGATCCTTACTCAACCGAAGTGAACCCTCGACATTCCTGGTACTTTTGGACCTCGTTAACACATCTCTTTCGACGTTCTCCCTTCGGTTATGTCTCCTTTCGGTTCACCTCTTGGTCTTTCTCTCTCTCTATTTCTTTCTTTCTTTAAGGACTAAAATAAATTTCTTTACTTATATCGATAGAGACTTCGACCTAATTGAGGACCAAAAATTCAAGAAACTAAGGAACAAAAAGAATTCGTCCAAACCTCAAAAAATGAACTTTGAGTTTTGAGGATTGATTAAGTGGATTATTGACAGAATCGATACTAACTTGGTACAGAAAACTATAATTTAGGAAACAATTAAGGTGACTACGTATGAAGTCTTTCTACAAGGATAGATATTTACAGTTTTGACTATCCGACGGAAACACCCTCTAAACTCTTAGAAGGGAGAAATGTACTTCTGTAAGACCGGACCCTAGGAAAGTTCAAAAGTAGTTTTTTTAAGATAATTCTCTTACTCTTCTGTTTGGTGTCTGACGTTCCTTTATAAACGTTCTCTGTATAGACTATTTCCTGATAATGGGTTACATATGTTTCTCGATTTGTTGTTCTTTTGTTCGTTAGACTAAATCTTTACCCGTTCTCTAGTCTTGTCTACAAAGTGGGTTCTTCTATATGTTTACCTTTTATTCGTATGTTTTTCTACAAGATGTAGTATACAGTAGTCCTTTATGTTTAATTTCGTTAATTTCTTATGATGATGTGTGAATATTCTTCCGGTTTTAAGTCTTATGACTGTTGAGGTATACGAACGTTCCTATACATCGTTCTCCTTGAGGGAAAGTAACGACCACCCTTACGTTCACCATGTCGGTTAAACCTTCTATCAAACCGTCAAAGAAGGTTTTGGTTTGTGTGAACATGGTATACTACGTCGTTAGAACGAGGAACCATAAATGGGTCTTCTCAACTTTTACATACATACGTGTTTTTAGATGTGGACCTACATATGTCGTCGAAATATGTATTAACGGTTTATGACCTTCATTGTTACTACAGGCTGATACCACTTTCTTACTCATTTGACACCATGTAGACCTGTTACCTAATAATTGAGACACGGTTATTCTTTACTCGGTAGTTAGATATCTTTCTGAACCTCCTCGGAATCTACGTATAACGACTCACTTTCTTTGGTTAGACTTTTCCGATGTATGATATACTTAGGTTTATATACTGTAAAACCTTTTCCGTTTTCATACTTCATTTTTCTACTCACCAAAGGTCCCTAATCTTCCCACCCTCTTTATTTATCCGTCACGTGTCTCCTGAAAGCCCCGTCACTTTGGTAAGACGTATTAGGAGATCACCACCTATACAATAAAATGAACAGGTCAAAGTTTCTTATATGTTGTACTTCTCACCGAGGATTACATCTGATAGTTGAAACCCACTATTACTATCCAAGAAAAATTTTTTAAAAAAATAAAACGTGACGACGACGACGACGACGACGATTCAGCGAAGTCAGCACAGACTGAGACACACTGGGGTATCTGCCGTCGGGTGGTCCGAGGAGACAGGGACCCTAAGATGTCCGTTCTTATCACCTCACCCAACGGTAAAGGAAGAAGTTACGTACTTTCACTTTTCACTACTTCAGCGAGTCAGTACAGACTGAGAAGCGTTGGGGTACCTGACATCGGATGGTCCGAGGAGACAGGTACCCTAAAAGGACCGTTCCCATGATCTCACCCAACGGTAAAGGAAGAGACTAAAACGTGACCCCACATCGGATAATTGTTTGTTACAACACTATCAAAGTCCACTAGTCACTTCCCTGAGTCCGTATGTACATGTACATACTATTACTATACAATTACATGTAAGTAGTTAGTATTACTTACGTCGTGAGATCACTCCCTACAAATATTACACACACGTCCTCATCTTCTATAGACATGGAAGGAGAATTAAAATGACACTTGATTTTGACGACAATTTTTTTTTAGATAAAACCTGACCACCAGGTCACAAATTCTCAGGTAGATAG
Organism: Capra ibex; assembly: GCA_006410555.1. NCBI lineage: Eukaryota > Metazoa > Chordata > Mammalia > Artiodactyla > Bovidae > Capra > Capra ibex. Next base: position 364,411 of record SJYO01028515.1, read on the forward strand.
TAACATCCTTTTTGTCCAAACTAGGGACCAGACCCTTCTAAGGTGTACGGAGTCCCGTAGATTCAGGCACACGGTGTTGATGAGTACTCGGTGTCGTTCTCTTCAGGGGCGTTACTTTTCGGAAGCGTGACGTTGATGTTTCATCAAGGACGAGTAATGTTGATCTCTTTCTGAGACTCGTCGTTACTTCTGGGTAACATCGATTTTTAATTTTTTTAAAAAAAAACACTCAGATAAAATTCTACAGTCTCCGGTAACGAAAACTAGAGACGTATATAAAATGTTTGAAAAACCGTCGTTCCAATCTTCTTACCCAACCACTTTATTAGGTACCTTCTCATACGAAAAACCTATTCCGTTCTTTCCTCACTACCCTTACATCGTCTCAATGGTACCCACCTTCTTAAAATAATGAAACGACTACACTTTCTTATAAAGAGTACATTTATATTCTTTTCACCAATTTTGGCGAATTCTGTGGAAAAGTCCAACCAAGTAGTATCTGTTTTACCATTTGACAAAACGAAATTACAGGGTTGAAGAGACTAAAAGATGGAGGTTAAGGGAAGAAAGTAAAAATAATAAAACGTTCGTGTCGTGGCATATACTTACAAAAGTTTAAAAGCTGTGAAATTAGGTGATCTTCCTTTCCAGTGCCCGACATTGTAGAAAAAGAATATATAGAAGGAGGAAAGGTAGGGAAAAGGAGACGTCGGAGACCAGGGACGTAAAAAGAGTAAACTTAGAAAAACAGGAGGGTGGAGGTAAGAAAGTAAAAATCTTTTCTTACCCCACTCTACTTCCCTTCCCTGTTCGTTTAGGACACTCTCTTAATCCAGTTTAAGTCAAGTCAAGTCAAGTCAGCGAGTCAGCACAGGCTGAGAAACACTGGAGTACTTAGTGTCGTGCGGTCCGGAAGGACAGGTAGTTGTTGAGGGCCTCAAGTGAGTCTGAGTACAGGTAGTTCAGCCACTACGATAGGTCGGTAGAGTAGGACCCAGCAGGGGAAGAGGAGGACGGGGGTTAGGGAGGGTCGTAGTCTCAGAAAAGGTTATTCAGTTGAGCGGAGTACTCCACCGGTTTCATGACCTCAAAGTCGAAGTCGTAGTAAGGAAGGTTTCTTTAGGGTCCCGACTAGAGGAAGTCTTACCTGATCAACCTAGAGGAACGTCAGGTTCCCTGAGAGTTCTCAGAAGAGGTTGTGGTGTCAAGTTTTCGTAGCTAAGAAGCCACGCGTCGGAAGAAGTGTCAGGTTGAGAGTGTAGGTATGTACTGGTGTCCTTTTTGGTATCGGAACTGATCTGCCTGGAATCAGTCGTTTCATTACAGAGACGAAATCTTATATGTTAGATCCAACCAGTAATCCTGTCAAATTTTTTTTAGTTTAGTCGTACAGGATTTAAATCCTGTGGGACTAGTTATTTTCCTTATCTTTTATAAGTACATAATTGTAAAAAAATGAACTGAGACGATAGATCGATGAGGGGAATACAATCGTTTTTACTACATCCTTTTAAATTCCTTTTACCGTTTTGACTTTTTATCTTTTTTCTAAAACACATAAATAACGTTATCCAAACGAAAGGGAGAAAACCTCAAGTTCAAAGAACTTTAGGTTACCTAAAGAGAAGGAAAACGATACTTATGTATGTCGTAAATCGAGAAAGATCTATAGTAAAGCAACCTGATTTGAGAGGTCTCGTTACACTGGTGTAAAACACAATAAAAAACAGAAACATTCAAGAAAACTAGATTTCCTAATATGTTGTGGAAAGAGGTGATCCAAGAAAATGATTGGTAAATTAGATACAATAAGGACAAAAGGGGTTTTCAGTCGTGGAACTCCAGAAACTCGGAATTAATTATAAGAACAATGAATACCACAAAAACAAAAAGGACAATCTTCCAAATTCATTATAAACGAGACGTATAATGTGACTGGACAGGAAGTTCTATATCGAATCTAATTAAATGAGATAATTCAAAATTTTAAAAGAGATCAATAGAGGGTAAGTACGTGATGTGTTGACGTGTGGACACCGACCGACTTATTACGGAAGGGGAAGGGGAGTTTACACAAGTAAAAGTTAAGGGGTCTTAGACACTTATAATGGAATGTACCGTTGTCCTTGAAACGACTACACAAATTTTTCTTGGTACTACTCTACCCCTCTGATAGGACTCAATACGTCCGTTCAAGTTACACTAGTGTTCAGGAATACCCAGGAATACTCCTGGTCTCCTAGCCTTATCTCCTCCTCTGCTACGTCGTTACTGTCACTTCCCTCTTTTCCGTCACACTCCACCCCAGTACTCGGTTCGTTACACCGATGGGAGGTTTTTCCATTCTCTCTCCGAAGAAAGAGTCTCGGAGGTCTTCATTCATCGGGACGGTTTTGGAACTAAAAATCGGGTATTTCCGAATAAAACCTGTAAACTGGAGGTCTTAACATTCCATTATTTAAACACAATTCAATGGTTCAGACACAATTAAACAATGTTATCGTTATCCTTTGGTTATACTGTAGTACTACATAAAATATAAGAAGATCCAGACAGGTGTATTAAATCATGAAATGGTAGTACGACAGATTGAAGATGATACATTTACGATCTTATATTTAAGGACCACCTGTCGTTGTTCTTAAAAACGGGGGGGGGAGAAAAAAAATTTATTGTGGGATGTCACGGATCAGGTTAGAGTCCATGAGTCAATAAAAATCACCTAATATTGAAACCACTTATTTTCTCTTACCGGTGATGGTGACCCCTTTAATTTCCATGAAGTTTTCTACATATATTGAGTTGTTTGACAAATGAAGAAACCATAGTTTAAGGTTGGAAAGCCAAAACTCGACACAATGTTACGTCATGATTCACGTGTCATAAACTAATTACCTCCGACCTTGTGTCTTACATGAGTTGTTCTCGATGTACGTAACTCAACTTTAGACACCCCTACTTCTTTTTCTTCTCTTTTCGTTGTACCCAGACCGTATTTCAGGAGGAACAGTAAAAACAGGTGATTCATTTCAATTTTACGAAATTTTCCTGTAATGAAGAAAATTTACAAGAAAATTTTTTGTAAAATTACAAGTTAATTAAAGTAGATAATTTGAATTTATAGATCATAAAATTTTGGGTTCATTATACGAATTATGATACGATTCTCTATTTCTCCAATGTCTATTAAGTAACTTATTCCCAGATAAGGTTTTCCAAAATCGTAGACCAATCCTCTATTATGGACTGTTAGTTGATTCCAATGGTTCTAAATAATTCACGGTAGAGTACATTAAGTCTTAAACCTCTAATGTCTAGAACCTTAGACATAGTTAAGACCTCTTAGTTATGAAGTAAGTCATTTATAAGTAAATCTTGAATAAACCACGAGACACTTATTTAAAGACAAACCTCAAACGTTAGACTATGTCCTTCAGTTGTCTTCGTTGATTGTATTCTTACCTAATTCACGATTTATCGTCCTCCTACGAAACATCAACCCTTTTGCAATGATGACATTAAGGACTTTCGTCTCAACTTTCCCCTCCTCCTTAACACTTACTAAAATGTCATCAATAATAAAACCGGTTCGGAACTTTCTACTCATTCTGAAACTTTTATTATAAGATACGTACTTTCCCGTATCAAAACCCCTCATACGAGTCTACTTTGTTTCCTACAAACTTTCTGTCACGTAATTAAATAATAAGGATAAGGATAATAAAAGGTTTACAATAATAATTGTTTATTGGTGTTTGAATTCCGTTATGTTTAAATACATAATAGAATCTCAAGACATCCACTCGTGAGGTTATGTCTAGGGTGACCCCATTTTGACTCTGTATCGACTCAAGGTAAGATCTCCGAGATCACCACTTAGGTGAAGGAACATAAAAGGTCGAAGATCTCCAGTGGTGTTAAGACCGGTCATCGCGAGTAGGAAATGAAAGCTTCGGTTGTAACGTAGAGAGATCAGTAAGAAGTACCAGTGTAGAGAAAGGACTGAGATAAGAAGACGGGGGGAAAAGGTCCTGACTTCCGGGGACACTAATGGAATCCAGGTGAGTTATTAGCGCCCATTAGGTAAAATGTCAGCAACCCTGATCGTTGGAATTAATACGAAAACATCACTTTGTTGTATAAGTGTTCAAGACCCCTACTTCAGACACCTGTAGAAACCACTCCCGTAACAAGACGAATGGTGTCCACCATTCCTCGTGGATTAGAACTCTCCTCTCTTCCGATTTTCTTCTTCCCCACACTTACGTGGCTATTCCATTAACCCCTCGTTCAAAGACTCCGAACTATATTTAAGAGTAAAAAAACCTTTTGTCTAAACGGACAACTTATATTTTAACAAACCTGTCCGTTAAAACCGCACGTTGTTTCGTCTTCTATAATTCTCCACCGTTCTTATGTGTCTTCTTGACATGTTTTTTCTAGAAATGTTGGTTCTATTAGTGTTACCGTACTAGTGAGTGGATCTCGGTCTGTAGGACCTTACACTTCAGTTCACCCGGAATCTTTCGTAGTGATGTCTGTTTCGATCACCTCCACTACCGTAAGGTCAACTCGATAAAGTCTAGGACTTTCTACTACGACATTTTCACGACGTGAGTTATACGGTCGTTTAAACTTTTTGAGTCGTCACCGGTGCCCTGACCTTTTCCAGTCAAAAGTAAGGTTAGGGTTTCTTTCCGTTACGGTTTCTTACGAGTTTGATGACGTGTTAACGTGAGTAGAGTGTACGATCATTTCATTACGAGTTTTAAGAAGTTCGGTCCGAAGTCCTTATGCACTTAGCACTTGAAGGTCTACAAGTTCGACCAAAATCTTTTCCGTCTCCTTGGTCTCTAGTTTAACGGTTGTAGACGACCTAGTACCTTTTTCGTTCTCTCAAGGTCTTTTTGTAGATAAAGACGAAATAGCTGATACGGCTTCGGAAACTGACACACCTAGTGTTATCTGACACCTGTTAAGACTTTGTCTACCCTTATGGTCTGGTGGACTGGACGGAGAACTCTTTAGACATACGTCCAGTCCTTCGTTGTCAATCTTGACCTGTACCTTGTTGTCTGACCAAGGTTTATCTTTTTCCTCATACAGTTCCGACATATAACAGTAGGACGAATAAATTGAAGATACGTCTCATATAGTACTCTTTACGACCCGACCTTCTTCGTGTTCGACCTTAGTTCTAACGGCCCTTTTTATAGTTATTGGAGTCTATACGTCTACTATGGTACGAATACCGTCTTTCACTTCTGCTTGATTTTTCGGAGCACTACTTTCACTTTCTCCTCTCACTTTTTCAACCGAATTTCGAGTTGTACTTTTTTTTTTTTTTCGAGTTGTACGTCTTTTACTTCTAGTACCGTAGACCAGGGTAGTGAAGTACTCTTTATCCACCCCTTTGTCACAGTCTGAAATAAAAAAACCCGAGGGTTTAGTGACGTCTACCACTGACGCCGGTACTTTAATTTTCTGCGAATGAGGAACCTTCTTTTCAATACTGGTTGGATCTATCGTATAACTTTTTGTCTCTGTAGTGAAACGGTTGTTTCCAGGCAGATCAGTTCCGATACCAAAAAGGTCACCAGTACATACCTACACTCTCAACCTGACACTTCTTTCGACTCATGGTTTCTTAACTACGAAAACTTGACACCACAACCTCTTCTGAGAACTCTCAGGGAACCTGACGTTCCTCTAGGTCGGTCAGGTAAGACTTCCTCTAGTCGGGACCCTAAAGAAACCTTCCTTACTGCGATTTCGCCTTTGAGGTCATGAAACCGGTGGAGTACGCCTTCTCAACTGAATAACCTTTTCTGAGACTACGACCCTCCCTAACCCCCGTCCTCTTCCCCTGCTGACTCCTACTCTACCGACCTACCGTAGCGGGTGAGCTACCTGCACTCAAACTCACTTGAGGCCCTCTACTACCTGTCCCTCCGGACCGTACGACGCTAAGTACCCCAGTGTTTCTCAACCTGTGCTGACTCGCTGACTTGACTCGACTTGACTAATGTCAAATTCACTCGTCCAGATTTCATTCCTCCATAGTAAAATAACCAGACTCCGTCGAAGACGGGTAAAGATTAACAAAAAGTATTTTTAAGTACTGTAGTAGGGTATCCTAGAGTCATTCACGTCAAATACCATTAAACCGACTTAAACGAGTCATCTATAATTATCTACGACGTTCGGTCCGGAATGTAGCAAGTGGATGTTAGTTGTTCTCCTCTCTACTTAGAACTGTTTGAGGATCAATCGTTCCGACTGCTCTCGATTTGCACTTAAATATTACCCAAGTTTGACGTCAGGAATTCCATAAAGGAATTATTCCTATGTTTTGACTTTTCGACGTGGACCGGATGACTAGTTTCAGGCTGACGACCGGGTCCGAGTTGTGTCGCGCTCGGGTTGGATCGGGGAAAGTCTGTGACGGAGAAAGTAGGGCGGGCGGCTGGTGGTCTCAGCCCCTGAGCTCGGGGTGCTGAGGGTATTTGAGGGTCAGGGGTGGGGTGATCCTGAAGTCGAACTTGAGGATTTTCGCGGCCCTCCCCCTCTCTTTTTTCCCACACCCTTTGCGGGCGTCAGTGCACGGGGCTCGGCCGGTAGAAGGCGAAAGCAGTGAAGGACCACGCTGGCAGCGAAGACAGGCCCACCCGAGACCCGCGTAAGCCACGTAGGAGTGACGCAGACTGTCAGACACGTTGACGGGGAAGGGACAAGGGTCGCCCTCCCTGTACTCACAGGTACCCGGCGGAAGGGGCCTGCCCCAGGACCGTCCCGGTGGGCTTCAGGACCTCCGGCCCCTAGACTGCGGTCCATTCACGATAACCCGGCCCTCCCGCCAGACTGGGTTCACCCACCAAGAGGTCCGACGGGTCGACCTCATTCAACGAAAGTCGTCGACGACTGGGCTCTGACCGGCGCCCCGCCTTATTCCCTTGGAACGGGACGGCCGGAAGGATGGGTCTCCTCCCCCGCCCTTTGCTCTAGACCCCCACCTCCCTCCCCACCCTTTTTTGCCGCAAACCCCACGACAAGCACCCCCAACTTTCACTTCGGTAAGACTTAGACGAATAACTGACGTCGTGTGACAACCGATAAACAATGTTCAATCACCAACTTCTACCTAAACGGTCCTACTAACCAAACAATAAGTCTCTCGACTCCATAGGCCATAATGACTGGTGAGTGAGTACTTTACGAACAGAACGAACAACTGGAATAACGTAGGGACAAGGTAAGTCGTCAGAAAGAGTTGGGCTTAAGTTCCTTTCCAAATTTGGACTTACCGGATTCCGTAGATGACTTACATTACTTAGCTGAACAAGACGTAGGTATCACCATGACGGATACACATACATGGTAGGAACCCTCTTAACTCTTTGTCAAACACACAAGACACCAAGTCTACTCCTTGGGATCTATTCTTTCCGACATCCTGAAACCTGCACGGAAATGAACATGAAGGACAAGGTCTTTGCATCTTGAATGGCGCTTCGACTATCGAGAGTCCAGAAGGAACCAGTATGAAAAGGAGTCACTAGAAGGAGAAGTGTGGAAGTATTCAACGAAGATATTTATACTGAAGGAACATACATTTACGTCTAACCCAGAGAGACGACGAACGAGGAGGTAGACGAAAGACCCATGAAATTGTACCAGTAAAACGTGATTAGAATGGGATGTCGTACATGAATTCATTTATATCTAAAGACTAGGATAATTACCACGGTTCAGTACTAGAGAACTTTGAAACTGTAATAAGAATTGAGAAAGGAGGGTGGGGACAAATAAGGTTCCCTAAGACGGGATGTTAAAGGAAGAGGGAAAACATAAAAGTGGGAAATTGTTATTGTCAACATTCCGATCAGGTCGAGGTCAGAGAATAAGAAGGTAGGGTAGATAGTGTGACAGTGTAGTGACGGGGTTCTAGACCCAGGGTAGTACAGTGAATGAATGAACCTTTGGTATTTACCGAGGAATGATTTAATTCCCGGTTTGTGTAATCGAACCGTGAGTTCCCACCGGTAACGACCGACGTAATCAGAATCTCGATGATAAGTCGAGTGATGACTTAGAGAGAGTACGAGGTCTGTGGGGCTTGATTGGAGAGAAAGGTCTCGGTAGGATACGAAGAAGGAAAGGAGAACAACGTAGGGAAAAAGAGGTCAGAATCTTAAGAAGGGGTAAACCTCTATCGGGAGACATCCAACAACCACCTTCACATTTAACCACGGTAGAGAATCCTTCCATCAAAAGGTCACAGACAATTGTTTACGTATTTGGGGAACAGGGTAATTGGATCAAGATTCTTAAATAAGATGTCTTTGTCACTGTACTTATACGTTTCTGTTCGTGTCGAGTGACGTTGTAACAAACTTTATCGTTTTTCACTTTATCTACCGAATAAAAGACATCCACAGAATCAGATGAACCCGACGACATTGTTTTATTGTATCTGACCCACCGAATTTGTTGTCTGTAAGTAAGGAACTTCAAGACCTCCGACACTTCAGGTTCCACATCCACACTCGTTTTATGTAAGGACGGCTCCTGTGAGAAGTCTAGAACGTCTACCGACGGAAGACGACACGGGAGTGTCCCACCTTTCTCTCTCATGACCAGAGAGAAGAATAAAATTCCGGTCATAAGGGTAGTACCCCCGGGATGTGAATGTGTGGTAGATTTGTTAACAAAGGGACTCTGAGGGTGGAGGTTTATGGAAATGTAACCTCCAATCCTGAAGTCACATATGTAAAACCCCCTCCTGTGTTTGTAAGTCAGGTACTGTCGTCCTTTGACCAATGTGTTTTATACCATCTTAACATAATACAATTTTTGTTACCTCATTTAAGTATAGACAACTATGTCTATTATGGACTCTATGTATAAATACTCTTTTCAATGTCATATTCGTTATAAAGTAAACACTATTTTTGTCGCAAATTCGTACTCAAACGTTTCTGTTAAAGAACTCCCGATAAATTCTTTTGAGGTCTCACTGAGACCTCATTCTATCGCTCTTCCGTATAAAAATGAAAAGTCCAATACGGGACAAGACAACATAAAATTCAAAAAATGTTACTCATTGTAAATTTTTCTTTCTTTTTTCTTTCTTTACTTTTAAGATAGGGCAAGAAGTTCGAAGTTGAGTTTACGGGTGTGGAGGAAATCTTAACAAGGGGTTATAGGGACCACTTTCATTAGAAAGAGTGTAGGTTCCCGTGGAGAGTGTAAGAGACTAAGGGGACATAACTCGGGAAAGTCCCTTCCCCTGAACGGAGTAAATAACAACATTGGAGTCTTTGATGACGTATGTCGTATGCACGTCGTTTTCAAAGAACAGGGACTGTTATTTCGTGGAACTTGAATCCCTTATTTACACACATTTTCTGCTCATTGTCTGAGAAGGTTTATGATTGGTCTTCAGACCCCACCCCGCCTCCCTCCCATCACAGACACTTAATTTTACAAATATATCGTATTCCTTCCACATGACCAAGAAAAAGGAATTCCAACTTTATAAGAATAAACAAAGACGAATAGACACTAGGAAAACAAAAGACATAAAAAAATTTCTCTCAACGACGACAAACGTGATAAAACATTTCTTCGGAAATCGTCACCGTACTTAGTAGTCTATATAAAATAATCCAAGGGTAGACTACCATGTAGTTACCGTTATAGACATGTATGAAATGAAAAGGGTAATGTAAAAATAAAGTAAACACCTCACGAAGTCAAAGATCGATCGAGAACAAAATTATAACGGAACGTTGGATCCCTTTAGGTCAAACAAGTACACAAAGAGTCCTAGGTTTATTTTTGGTACGATAAAATAAAACTAGAGATTTTCGATTAAAACTTATATACTGTCGGACAACAAAAAGAGTCAGAACGGTTTTAAATTTAGACACCATTTTTGATATGAACCTTTTCTCGATATTTGTTACATAACACCATTTACATAAGATATATTACTGGATTAAACTATAATGTCCAATAATGGTCTAATACTAATTTCTATCCATAAAGTCTCAAATTATAATTAAAACTTTACGAAACCTGATGTCAAAATTATTACACTGGTAAGTGAAAAAAAAAAAAAGTAAGATCTGGTCACTAAGATTTTAGAATGTTAAGTAACTTGGGATCAATCTTTTACAAAACATAAAAAGAACCATGCTCATCACTAACTACCCATAAGTATAATCTGTAAAAACTTACGCATCGTGTCACGAATGTGACAATAATAAGTTTCCTTCTCGACCGTAGTACAGATCTAAATGTGTCACTACTAATGATATGTGATAAAAGATACTATTTAATTCTACTTAGAGTTCTCTCCTCTTTAAGAATCTTTTAGAGAGAGGACGAGAGACTTTCGACTGTTTTGTTGACAGGAAATGTACATTCATTATATAGTCCGACAGACGTTTTATTTACAAGTAGGTAAAGTTAGGTAGCTGAACTTTCTTTATAAAAATCCGTAACGTAAATTTTATACATATTAAACCTTTTCTTCTTAAAGAACGAAGGTAAGTCACTAATAAGGAAGGAAAATCCGGAGTCTGAGGAAATTATTAAGTAACTTTTGAGATTTAGGAGATGGGACTTTTTATGTATTTGTACCTTTAACGTGCACAATTACAAGAAAATTAGATCTGTATTGGAACACGATCATTGAATTTTTATAAAAAACTCACGAGTATCGAATTAAATATCTCCGAAGAGTCTTTCATTTTTAATTTTTTTTTTTTCTATGAATATCATAGGACACACACATGACACTCGAGTGACGGTCGGAGGAAGGGGGGTAGGGATGATGAGAGAATAGGGACACAGTCAAATTTTCAAAGGATTTATACTAGAAAACGAGCCCCTGTCCAAATTCACTGTGAAGAGGTCTACTTCCCAATTATCTCCTGAACCGGCATCTTCTATTCCGGCACCTCGTCGACCGTCTTCCGAACGAAAGAGTGATGAACGGTCTGGACGTCTCTAGCTTTGTTCGAGAGGTTCTTGAGTGCACTCGGCCGCTTTTGGTGACTGTGGAGAGAGGGGAGACCGTATCAGTATCAAGTGACATATTCATTGCATATATGACATAATCCCCATATAAAATATCGTATATTATGGTATCTCATAAAGAAATAGAAAACACTATCGTTTACCTGTACCTTATCAATTTAATGTGTGTATGATAGGACACTAAATTTACATTTTTCACTCTACTTACGAGGATCTCATAAACCACAGAAGATTCTTCATGCGGATTTAGAATAGATCTACGACTAATCAAAACCAAAGAGTGGTGGTAAAATTCTTTCATGACAGAGAACCCTTACAACGTTTACCCAAATACAGATAAAGACTCATCTCGACGTTTTAACAGAGGTACTCTCAGTGTAAACAAAAGATAACAACCAAGTGTACTCAACGGTCTTTCAAGATTAATGGAGAAGAACTCTACTGGGTAAAGTCAGGATCAATTACCTTACCTCGAGATGATCGATTGATTTTCTAACCCCTTATTCGATTCTCTGCTTGTCCTATTCCCTCTTACCTTGGGTATCACACACTAGTCTCACACTCGGGTCTCACACTAGTCATACGTCTTTAATATGAGACTGAAATAGTCAAAGGTGGGTCTTTGTTTATGGACTCAAAGATTAAGGAGAACCCAATCCTGGAGAGACTTAACGGGTGTGACCGGATAATAAAGAAAAAACACCACCAGTCCAAATTTGAGCGATACTTGTCGACGACGTGGTTCCGAATGAGAAACTTTTGATTAGAGTGTTCGGAAATAATCCAGTTTTCCTCTCCTCATTAGTTGTTACAACAGGTAAAACATTTATAATCATTGGTTACAATGTTAGGAACCCAAACTTCTACTATTTACTCATGTTTCTACTATGACACAAGATAATGTACACCATGGGATGACATCAATTCCCTCAAACATTGTAAGAATCAAAAGACGATCAAGGTTCACTCTATAAAAAAATAAGGAACACACACAATACAGAACATAAAATTGTGGTCAGTCACGAACACCGTCTTTTCAGTATTTCTAAAACACTCACTCAAACCTACTACACACTATCTGACTTCCTCCCATTCGTTGAGACGTTCGTTTCGTGTAATCTCTTGTGAAATACATATTTTTCGACCCTTAGTTCATTTACCTTTCACATTAACCACTCCTGTAACCGACTTTAAATCACAAACTTGTCGGGGTAAATAGAAGAATCCGTAGACCTGTTACTACTACTCCTACTATCATTAAAGTCGATAACAAATATTGTTAACTTATACTATTTATTCGTCAATCATTTCAAGAATTCACAATTCCTTTCTATTCGTGAGTAATACGGTCGTTTAAACCTTTTGAGTCGTCACCGGTGTCCTGACCTTTTCCAGTCAAAAGTAAGGTTAGGGTTTCTCTCCGTTACAGTTTCTTACGAGTTTGATGACGTGTTAACGTGAGTAGGGGTACGATCGTTTCATTACGAGTTTTAAGAGGTTCGGTCCGAAGTTGCCATGCACTTGGCACTTGAAGGTCTACAAGTTCGACCTAAATCTTTTCCGTCTCTTGGTCTCTAGTTTAACGGTTGTAGGCAACCTAGTAACTTTTTCGTTCTCTCTAGGTCTTTTTGTAGATGAAGACGAAGTAACTGATGCGATTTCGGAACCTGATCCACCTAGTGTTGTTTGACCTTTTTAGTATTTCTCTACCCTTAGGGTCTGGTGGACTGAACAGAGGACTCTTTAGACATACGACCAGTTTTTCGTTATCAATCTTGACCTGCACCTTGTTGTCTGACCAAGGGTCAGTCCTTTCCTCATGCAGTTCCGACATATAACAGTGGAACGAATAAATTGAATATACGTCTCATGTAGTACTCTTTACGACCCGACCTACTTAGTTCGACCTTAGTTCTAACAACCCTTTTTATAGTTATTGGAGTCTATACGTCTACTGTGGTGGGAATACCGTATTTCTCTTCTTCTTGATTTCTCGGAGAACTACTTTCACTTTCTCCTCTCACTTTTTCGACCGAATTTTGAGTCGTAAGTCTTTTGATTCTAGTACCGTAGACCAGGGTAACGAAGTACCATTTATTTACCCCTTTGTCACCTTTGTCACAGTCTGAAATAACAAAACCCGAGGTTTTAGTGGCGTCTCCTATTGATGTCGGTATTTTAATTTTCTGCGAACGAGGAACTTTCTTTTTGATACTGGTTGGATCTGTCGTATAATTTTTCGTCTCTATGATGAAACGACTGTTTCCAGACAGATCAGTTTCGATACCAAAAAGGTCATCAGTACATATCTACACTCTCAACCTAATATTTCTTTCGACTCGTGACTTCTTGACTACGAAAACTTGACACCACAACCTCTTCTGAGAACTCTCAGGCAACCTGACGTTCCTCTAGGTTGGTCAGTCAGGATTTCCTTTAGTCAGGATTTATAAGTAACCTTATAAGTAACCTTTGACTACAACTCCGACTTTGAGGTTATGAAACAGGTGGACTACACTTCTTGATTGAGTAACCTTTTCTGGGACTACGACCCTTTCTAACTTCCACCCTCCTCTTCTCCTGCCTGCTGTCTCCTAATCTACCAACCTACCGTAGCGACTGAACTATCTGTACTCAAACTCATTGGAGGTCCTCAACGACTACCTGTCCCTTCGGACAGCACCACGTCAGGAACCTCAACGTTTCTCAAAACGTGCTGACTCGATGACTTGACTTGACTCGACTTCGTTTGAAGTCTCTTTCTTTTTTCTTTAAATACCCAGTTCAATTCGCGAAAGATCTGATAAGGCAACTAGTCACAAAGACAAGAAAGTCATTATGGTACGATAGAACTAAAAACATCAAAGACATTACTTTAAACTTTAAACCATTACATTCATTATATTCAGAAGGTCAAAATAAAAAGAAGACATACAGAACCGATCAGACCCAGAAACCGAAAGGCACACTTAAAACCTCAGTCAAACAACTGTAGATGTTTTATTGAACGACCCTAAATCGAACTCTAACGTAACTGGGATACCTAGTTCAACCCTTCTTAACTATAGAATCGTACAACTCAAAAAATAAGGTACATGAATCTGATAGAGAAGGTATAAATCTAGAGTAAATAAAGAAAGTAATCTTAAATTATCAAAAATGTATATCTCGGATATACATAAAACAATCTAAATATGGTTTCATATAAAATAAACTGTCCCTAATAACAGTCACCATAACTAAAAAATAAGATTAATACGTAACGACTATACATACTTTCGCCGACTGAAAACATACAATTGAAACATAAGACTTTGGAACGACATAGGTATAAAAGTAAGGACTAAAAGAAGACAACAACTAAGAAACCCTAAAAGGTGTCTCCGTTAGTACAAAAGACACTTATTTCTGTCAAAATAAAGAAGGAAAGATTAACATACGAAAAATAAAGGAAAAGAGCAGAAAGACGTAATCCTGAAGACTATGTCACAACGGATCCTAATGACTCTCACCTGAAAGAAAAGAACGAGGACTAGAAATCCACCTTTCGTAGATCAAAGAATGATCTACGACACCGATAATAATAAAAAAAATTTTCTATAAGAAATAGTTCAACTTCTTCAAAGAGAGAAGGATTAAACTACTCTTACAAAAATTAGTACTTACACACAACCTGAAACAGTTTACGAAAAAGACGTAGACTATTCTGCTATACCAAAAAGAAGAAATTGGTCAACTACACCCAAAGTAACTAACTAAAAGTTTACGACTTGGTCGAAACACATAAACCTTATTTAGGGTGAACCGACACCATATATTAAGAAAAAACATATAACGCCCTAAACTAAACAACCATAAAACAACTCCTAAAAACGTAGATATACAAAACACTTTCTATTACCAGATATCAAAAGGAAAGAACATTACAGAAATAGACCAAAACTGAAATCCTATTACGACCGGAGTATCTTACTTAACCTTTCACGGGGGAAACGAAGGTAAAGATTTCCTCTCACACCTTTTAACCATATTAAAGGAGGAATTTACGAACTATCTTTGACAGTCACTTCAGTAGAAAGGACCATGAAAGTAAAGACCTTTCAACGATTAATATTCATATCCGGATGAATCTACTAGACAAAGAGGAACACACTCAAAAACATCAAACACAGAAAGTTCCTTAATCAGTAAAGGTAAGATTCAATAGTTTAAACACCCGTATCTCGATAGACATCATAAGGAAATAATAGGAAAAATTGTAGGTACCCTATTCATCGTTACTGAGGGAAAGGTATTTAATACAATCACTAAACTCAGAAGAAAGAGAAAAAGAAACAATTAGATCGACCTTCCAATAGTTAAAATAGTTAGAAAAACCTTCTTGGGTGAAAACCAAAGAAAGACAAAAATACAAAAGGTCAACATTGTGGTACCAAAACGACAGGATGAACAGAACCTAGCAACTGAACGACTCAAGAGGAGAGTAGGTAAGTCACAAAGTGGGAGACAACAGAGGTCAGTCTCGACTTCCCTGTGAATACTGGACACGCCAAACACACGACTTACTCTACAATATTGACGGGAAGTCAGAGAAGTAACGATAACGAAAAACAGTAGTAACAAAAGACAAATTGTATCAAAACCTTCGGGTAGTACAGTATGGAAACAAACAGATATAATCAGAAGTGTCATAAACTAATTTACTGTGGGGGGGGGGTGGAGGGGGTCACAGTGAATAAGGACACTAGGACCGTAACCAACTAGACCTCCTCTTATAGTCTCTTCAACCAAAGAGAAGGAGTTAAAGTTACTCTTTAGAATCTTTAATGGACTACACTGGAAGAAGGAAACATTTACTTAAATCCAGGTCTTTTTGATTTAAAGGTTCTAGTGTGTTGACCGATAATAGGGAACTATGATGTAAAAAGGGTCGAGATTAGATTTTTAAGTACTGAAGAAAAGGAAATACCATTACAATGTTAAAATTATATATATTTTGTAGTCTAAAGAACCCGTTCTATCATATTTTTTGAAAAAGTCCCTATTATGTCTCTCAACGATCTTTATTCATTATTTTATTAATTTTTACCAAACTACAATGACCTTAGACTTTAACTCCGGTCTTATTTTCTGTATAAACCAATAGTCTCACACCGAAACCTTATAATAAAACTTTTTCTAATACAATTTGATTTATTCGAAACCTTTCAGTTATTTAAAGGTTGAATTAGATGAGAATTGTAATTGGTTCTACTTACACTAAGGAAAATGACTTGGTAGTGAATTTCATATATCTCAAATAAAACCGACATACGAAAACAAAGTCTGTCTTGGTTCAACATAATAATCTGTGTGACCTTGTTCTTTAAAGTTTTAAATTTCTTACAGTAAGATACAACCTGTAATTACGAAACCATTCATACTAAATCCCCAAAGGGTCCACCGAGTCACCATTTTTTAGTGGACGGCTACGTCCTCGGTGTCCTCTGCACCCAAGTCAGGGACACAGCCCTCCTAGGTAACCTCCTCCTTAACCGTTGGGTGAGGTCTTAAGAACGGACTTATTAGGACACCTATCTCCTGGAACTACCCAATGTCAGGTACCCTAGCGTTTCTCAGTCGTGAATGAGAGTTCATACTAAATCAACTGTTGTCGAATCTCTGTCCAACAAAATCTTTATCAAAATAGGAGGACTAAAACATGACTACATACAAACTCTAAAAAAAAGAGATTAAAATTTTTAAATCTTACACAACAAATTGTCCTTTGGAACTAAATGAAATGACCTAGAAGATAACAGAACTTAACAAATGAAAGTTTACAATTTGAACACTATCCTTTAACTTGAACATATACTTTCAGACCTTATCTAGACGAGTATTCATTTCTGATTATTTCTTTTCATTTGCATTCCTTAAAACCCCCACGACAAAAAGGGGAATTCCTTCTGGTAGAGAGAAATAGTTCATGTACCAAAAATTTTAATCGTAAATAAATTAACATACCGTAAAAACATTACGATATTGTTTAATTACGACTTTCTCTGACAAACTGTCAGGAACTCCCTGGGAAATATAGAAAGTTATATTCACTGTTGTCAACGTAAAACGGTCTTCGAAAAATCGAAAAACTACTCTCCTTGACTATATGAAATAAAATTCTTTACCCCTTAACTGTCTTTATCCTTGAACACCGATGGAAAGAGAAATGGGACTTGTAATCTTTATCACATCAAACGTACTAAAACACCCGAAAGAATATATATAGTTTTTTACCTGAAAGGTAACCTTTTTACACCGACTAATTACAAAAGGAAAATATTGTTAGTTTAGTTCAGGTGGAAGAGATCACAATCCGTCACTGCACACCAACATTTATGTTTCAGAAGATCAGTCACCAGGGACTAAACACTTCCTTCACCCGTTTTGGGTGGTTGAAAACAGAAAGGGTGACTCAAGTATATCGTCGTCTCGTGTATAAACAACTTACTTAATTCCTATTTACTTTCTGGGTTCGTCTACATTATGACAACGAAGGTAGACTTCCCCGTCTTTGATTCAGAAGGAGAAAAAGGAAGAGAGTCGGGTTCTCACCAAAACTAACAGTACGTCCTTAACTATTATCTTCCGGTCTTTCTCTTTCTCCCAGACATTCGAGAGCTCGAGTAGTCTGGGACTGAACTGAACATCGATGTAATTCCGACGATTCGAGTGGTGACTGTGTAGAAAGTAAAAACAATGGACTAGAAGAGAGAGACAATGGAACGAAGGACTCTTTCTTCACGAAAAAAGGAAGAGAGGATAGAGACCGACTTTACCTTTCAGACATGTAGTAAGTAACCCTTCTTTTCACAGGAATGCCTCTAATAAGAGGAACGAGACTGAAGTCGTCGGGTTTCTTGTACTGGTTTGAACAGGTGTCGGAAGAGTCCCGAGAGACCGGTGTCGAACCAAAAAGGTCTACCCGTCTGTGTTGGCAGGACACATGGGACGAGCCAGAAAGGGAACATGTCTCACAAAATGAAAAGAACTTACTTTGACCATGGTAACAACCTATCAGAATGATTTTAAAGTCCTAATATGACGTACAAAAATTCCGTCTTACAATAGACATGTCTTATATTTACAGATACAAATCATTGAAAAATTAGTCAGACTTGACTTAGGTCATAAGAGTTTTCGGGATGATCACCAAATTTAATTTAAATTTGAAAACCTTAATTTTACACCTCTATTAATTTCGAAGTTTTCAAAACTGATTAAATCCTTCTTACTCGATATTGAATCTATAACCAAATAAGTAGGTAAAACTATAAAGTCAGACAAAATTCAACTGAAAAGTAAAATGAAAAGGTAGAATTCAAGTGACTTCGATTTGTGATAGTACGGTTCAACCACTTATATTCTTTTCTCTACGACTACGAAGTACTTTTCTGTAGTTTCAATTTTCACTCAACTTTTAAGAAAAATGTCAGAAATGTCTTCATCTCCTAACAGAGAAAAAGAAGTCTTAAGTAAAAGACTGAAAAATATATAAGTATATGTTAGTGTGTGAATTAAGTACCATGTAATCAAAGAAAATTTTGTGTAAGAATACTTGGGGTGACCCAAAAAGATGATTATTGACCCGACCACCCGAGTGTAAGAGACTTATACAGTGACATTAACAGTAAGTATCCTCAAAACTCATTGTTTGAAAAACATAGTTCCTCTGAAATTTAATGGGTCTTGTAATTTTTAATACTTAGTGATATAACATATGGATATTGAATATAACATGTCGTTGATATGAAGTTATTTTTTTAACGGGTCCTGTTTAAAATTTCAATTTATACTTTAAATAATGATATATTTTCGTGGTAATGAATTTAAAAAAAATTAAAAATTTCCAATAAAAGGTAAAAGTCAACAATGATTTATAACCGATATAAGGGGGACAACATGTCGTGCAGAAACTCGGACAGAGTGTGGATCAGTAAACATGGAGGGTCAATGTAGACGGGCATTGGTGATCGTGATGACGAAAATTTGATCCGGTATTGGATATTCGGAAAACAAGAGAACCGAAAATTAAAAAAAAAAAAACTGAATCTTTTCTCGTGAATTTGACGTCGTTTTCTCCGTTTTTCTTCTCAACCTTTCCCTCGTCGTTGCTCTCTTCCTTAAACTTTCTCTTTTCGTCAATTGACGGTTTGGTCGATTTTCCTGCACTCTTCAGTCTACAACCATAGGAAGGAAAAGGACAAGGACAAGACCTAAATTCTACTAGACCACATCTGAATTACAATTCCATCACGGAATATGGTGACACAAGACAAAACTTTAGGAAAAGGTCCTCACGATAGAGAGAAGTAAAGTCGGAAAGTTCTTCGAATCTTCTGTATTACAGCGGACCAAACCTATAAACATATTAAAAAGTTGAAACAAAACGAATTAAAAATTTAAGTAACAAAACCGGAATCCAGTAAATATTTGGCTTTTTACCAAACTAACAAAATTATCAGATCTGAGAAATTCACCAATTTTAAATAATACGTAACAAATCGAAGAATTTTTGACACCTAAACTTTCAAAGTCAAAGAATAAAATACTTTACTAAACGGAAAGACTGTTATGTTATGACCCAAAACCGTCAACGGAAAAGTAACAAACCAATTCTTTACGGTTGACAAATTAGTGTATACGGTGACCTTTTCTCCACCATATTCGGAAACACTTCTTACACTATCTTTTCATACATGTGTCCTTTATAATCGTAGAATCTGTATCCTATCCACTTGTTCTACGGTATCTCCAAGGTGACTGGCATATGAAAATAGACGAAGGATCGAAACAACAACGACAAATCAAGAATACGTCAAGAACCCAAGTTTCATCTAATATAGATAAGAATTTTAACCCACTCCCACCACATCGAAAGTGTGTTTACGTGAATTTATAAGTATTCAAAATCAGTAGTGTGAGACACTCTATATGTCAACACTTCAACTATTCTATTACTTGAACTGAAAAGTTCACCTTTCACAATGACAATAAAGGTCGATAGGAGACTAAACGACACACCGGAATGTACACATGAAAAAACACCAAATTTTTTTTTAAGAATTTCATCTTAATATGTACCGTTGATAGGTAAAATGTCTATTACTGTTTTCACCACCTTTTGATCACTTATCGAAGAAGTGTTTCCTCCGTCGTACTATAGGAATCACAAAAGATCTAAGGGGGGGGGGGGTCATAATTTACATCTTTAAATAATACACTCCCTTTATAATACTTCAAAGTAATAAAATTTACCTCGTACATAACAGGTGAAAAAATCATAATAAATTATAGGTTGACTACAGGTTAGAGACAATGTGTGTCGGACATGTGTGTCTCATCCAATCCAATGTCTAATACTAATCTTACACACAGAGAGTATTTGACGTAATGTAAACCACCCGACCTTCGTGATGGGGCTAGTGTAGAGTCCTACCTCTTTCGTAAATCTAAGTACAATTCACGATTCTTGGTCAGACAAATTTCTAAAAAGGAAGAAATCACTCACTTAATACTAGAGTGTCAAGTGAACTGAAACTGGAATACACATTCTCATCTTTATATAAAATAAAAATTTCCGATACACAATGGGAGTTTTGTGATCAATTTTGATGTCCCCACCGTCCTAGTACTCATGACCGTCTTACTGCGGTGGATTTGACGACTTGCACGAGTAAACGTTGGACTGTTTCAGGCACGTAACAAAGAATTCTCACCAAACACCGGGTGGACGTTTCTAATAAACTTTATGACCAAGAACCTGTGGTAAGAGTTTGACGACTTCGTTTAGACAAACAAAAAGAAAGAAAAAAAAAAGGACAAAAAATTTTTTCAAAACAGTTCACTGAGTCTACATGAAATATTCAACTCTTGATGATCAGACCACTAGGTCCAGTCTCAGAAGGTGAGATCCGACGTATAATAGTGGTCCTTTGATTTTTTTTTTTTTTTTTCAAAGACTTTCTAAAAATGAGCAATCAAGAATCTATCCCGGGTACGTGTAAAATTCCTGGGAGGATCTATATTCGGACTAAGTTCCTTGGTGACCAACTCTGAAACATCACTAAATCTAAATATTCCTTATTTTATTACACTTTCGATGGGTCATTGAGAACCCCAATGAGAATACTTATTTAAGAATTTGATGACGAAAACTATGCTTCAGTCTAAATTCTGACTTTATTTATACTTTATCCATATCTTAAGACCATTTAACTTAAAAACACTAGATAAAATTTCGTCTAGTACAAATAACTTACTTACCGTTCCATGTACATAAAAATCTTTACACAAAGGTAAAACTTCTAAAGAATTTTACAACTCTTATACATAACCGTAGGGGATAAAACCCCCGAAGGGTCCACTTCGTCGTCATTTCTTGGGCGAACGGTTACGTCTTCTGAAAACATTCTCTGAACCCAAACTAGGGACCAAACCCTTCAAAGGGACCTCTTCCTTTACCGTTGGGTGAGACCATAAGAACGGACCTTTTACGGTACCTGTCTCCTCGGACCACTCGGGGTCAGGTACCCCAAAATTTCTCAGACTGTGATGACTCGTTGACTCGTGCGTGGTGATAAAAATCCAGTTAACATTTTGTCTTCATGACAATGCAACCATTAATTTTAGATTTTGAAAATCGACATAAAGTCATCGTATGTGTGTATAGAACGACTGATTTTGACTCGTCTTGGGAATTTAATCAGAACGACAAAAAACATGTTTTATTACTTAACCATGAACTCAACTTTTTTTAACGGAAACCATAAAACAAACCTTTTTTGACGGAAACAAAACTAATACAAACATATACAAAGTCATGCACATAGTATATGTATGGTTTCACTACCCTCAATTAGAACATAAATGAAACGTCCTTTATAGTACATTTATACGTCTGCAACTTACATCATACCTAACACAGACGTCACTCGAAAAACCACCCATGTCAAATATACACGGTTAATATATGGGAGTATATGAATAGACTAAAACTCGAACATTTTTACTCTTGAGCAAAAATGTGTAAATTATTTCCTTTTTTCCAGACACTTAATAGGTCATAGTAGACAGTTCGTGACCACACGTGTGTCGGGACACGCGAAATACATGAAATAAGTCTGTAAGACAAGGAAACGAAAGGAGACGACAGTAGAAGGAGAGTCACAAGAGACATCCACAGAGTGTCTTACTGACCAGACGAGTACTCTAGGAAAAGTTGTTCCACTACCGTTCACAATGCTTTTCTAAGATCGACTTTGTTGGGTTGAAATATTTTAAGAAGTGATAAACTCTTATTCAATATGAGAGTCACCAAACCATTTTTCACGAAGTACTTCTGGTACGTATCGGACACCTTTGAGGTTGATATTATCTTATAAAATCCAGTTCAAAAAATAAAAAAATTCCACCATCAGGAACCCGTAGACCTCCTCCCTGAAGACAGTTACCGAAAACTTTCTCTGTGCTTGAGAGTATTTAAAGAGTGTCTCTAAACATATATACTCAAAGAGTCCTAACTCAGATGTCTAAAGTAATCTAAGAAAATGTTTATTTAATATATATATACACACACACACACACACACATACATATATATATATATATATACCAAAGGAGATTTCGTCACTAAAAATTAGTAATTGTAAGTCTGGAGTGACACGTGTATAAAATTTTTCATCAAAGATCCGAAGGGAAAACTTCCTTCTACCAAGGATAAAATATATAAACAACTCTTTAATAAGAATATGTCCACTGAGTCTGTAAATTCTAAACAAGATCAAATCGAGACGAACGTACATACTCCGGTCCACGGTAGATCAGAAGTCCAATTGTAAACTCACTTTGATAAGTCATCCAAACAAAAGTCTCGGTGATTCTCTCAAATTCCCTCATCAGTTCCCTCTGCCAAGATTACTGATCAAATTTTTCGTGAATTTCGTTTTTAAGGTTTCTTTATGTCACACTTCCTTCTCGTCAGTTTCTCTTCTATTCATTTTAAACCTCAACCAACTCATACCATCAACTCATTCTCTTTTCCTTTCCGATTCTGACTTTATCTTCCTTTGTCACTACATAGAAAACACATGGGACTTTATTCCCTCCGAATATCCGTACACTTCTTCTTATTATTATAAGTGGACAAAATCCAATTGTAAAGAGGGAGGACAGGGAAGTAGAATTTCCCTTTACCAACATCGATCGACAAGTCAGACCACATCTAGTACGTATAAGGGTTTCGCGAAGTCCTCCGGACGTTCCAAGTTTAGACCCATTCACATGTATCCACGACGAGTGAAGGTAAGGTCCAAACTGAAAATAATCCTGAAACTTTTCCTCTCAGTTTTTCGTATAACTTGAACTATGTTCCCTTATTTTTATTTTAGAATTTTAGACGACTAAATATAAAATCAGAGTAGATCTTTTATGGAAGCGTCGTTGTAGATCTGACCATAAACAGGTTTATTGATATATTGTACTAGATCGGTTCAATGGCCCCGAAAGGACCAACGAGTCTACCATTTCGTAGACGGACGTTACACCCTCTGGGCACAAGCTAGGGACCCAACCCTTCTAGGGGACCTCTTCCTTTACCGTTGGGTGAGGACATGAAAACGGACCTTTTAGGACATCTACCTCCTCGGACCATCCGATGTCAGGTACCCCAACGTTTCTCAGTCTGTGCTGACTCGGATCAATGGTGCATTTTAATCGGTAGTGTCAACTCTGACTTAACTTAGACTATCCTCTCTATTTGTCTATGAATTTTATCGATATTATTTTTGGACACAATGTATTTACGGTTTATCCCTTATAATTTTTCTAATTCAAGGACTCTAACATTGTACCGAATCCTCGACCATTAGGAACCTATTAGGTTCGGTAACGAAGATAAGGACTAATGTATGAGATAATCTAAATTTTTCTATCCGTCAGGGTTCGAGAACCCTTATTTTACGCGAGTCTCTATTACACACATGACCTGACATCTTCTTATCTACGGTGTAGGTAACGTCGTAATAAGGAAGACATAATTGATCCCCAGACGAGTCAAAGGAATTTTTACCGAAGTTCCTTCTCCATTTATCAAAATCTTTTCTGAGTTGTCTACTTGTGTGGAATCTAAACTTTGGGCTACTTTGTGTCTTCCCTGTGACGACGGTAGAACACCACGGGACGCGGGGATCAGATGCTTAAGACATAACAGCGTTGGTTAAACTACTTCAAACCGGATTCGTAAAAGTTGATATCAAAAAAACATTCAGGTCTAAAAGACATACTAGACTTAAAAACAAATTCGTCACTCTACAAACTTTCACTAGACACTTTATAAACTATTCCAAATTTTAATGTAAGAAGATTGAAAAACTTAGAAATCAAACTACAATCCGAACGTCAAAGAAAGAAAGAAAAAAGGAAAGAGGTTAGTATATTAGACAGTAATCGGTGGTACGAACCTTAGGACCAGATTCTTTTCGTAAGATCCGGTTTTTATCTAGACCAACACCCGTTTCCAGGGTTCTCAAGACACGAAACTAAGTGGACTGAGAAGGGGAACCAGGAAACAACTATCCTAGACCCCACTCGTGGACCGGGTTCCCGTTGGTTGGATACCCGAGTCATCACCTTTTTAATCAGACCGTCATTTTTGACGGATCTACCCCTGTATCTCTTAGAGAAACCGAATCAGTCAATGACAGAACCCTTATACATCTAGTCTCATGAGTGAAAATCATGAACTTCCTCTTTACTCTTCTATATACCTTTGTCTTGTCGACTCACAATGCCCTCACTCCCCTCCTCATCCCTAGGTACTTAAAGACGAAGACTTTACCCTGTTCCAGGATCCGGGGAGTTTTACAGGACCTAGGACTCTCGATAAAAGGACATTTCCGAAACACGCTGGACCCACAACCCAAAAAGAATCGAAGGATACCCGAAACTAATGACCCGATTCTAACGATAAAAGGTGTGTATAAAATGTCATGGTGGGAAGGCAAGGGATGAAGGGAATAAATACTCTGTTGGAATTGTCAAGAGATAAATAATGATGAAATTCCTAGATTGTAACAGTAACAGAGGACGATATCGTATAATATAAAAAGTTTATATGTAATAGATCAAATTATTCCTTGAGGCCGAAGGGTCCACCACGTCACTATTTCTTAGGTGGACGGTTACGTCCTCTCCGTTCTCTGAACCAAAGTTAGGGACCCAGTCCTTCTAAGGGACCTCTTCCTTTACCGTTGGGTGAGGTCATAAGAACGGACCTTTTAAGGTACCTGTTTCCTTGGACTGGCCGATGTCAGTGCCCCAACGTTTCTCAACCTGTGCTGACTCGTGTGTTTGCGTACTAGATTAAATTATTATTCCTACGACAAATCCTCGAATACACAAAGATACGGACGATTAGGTCCTTAAGTTCCGCCTTCCGTTGTGACCGGTCGCGGGCCCACTCAGGACGGTGATCGGGTATGAACAAGAGTAACGAACGATCGTAAACAAAGCAGGTTAAAGAATCTCTTAAGAGTAGAGACCGACCTAGGTATTAGGGTGTAAACGGACGTCGAATAAGGGTTCGGACTTCAAGTCTCGGGGTCTACCCGACTCAACGGAAGGGTCGTGGTATAGGAATGATCGTAAAATAGCTACTCCTGTAAAACGTCAACTCCTGTCGACTCTATGTGACTCAGACTCATTGACGGGTCTAGTGTGTTGGTGTCAACCACCTCACTCTAAACTAAGACCCTTTTTCGGTTTCGATGGTGTAACGACCCCTCAAAAGGACCCGGTCTCTGGGATCCTTGTCTCTATCTTTATCCGAATGAAATCCTCAAAATGAAATTTGGAAGACTATTTTGATAAGGTTAGGGTTTCTTTCCCTTACGGTTTCTTACGAGTTTGATGACGTGTTAACGTGAGTAGAGTGTACGATCATTTCATTACGAGTTTTAAGAGGTTCGGTCCCAAGTCGTTATGTACTTGGTACTTGAAGGACTACAAGTTCGACCAAAATCTTTTCCGTCTCCTTGGTCTCTAGTTTAATGGTTGTAGACGACCTAGTACCTTTTTCGTTCTCTCAAGGTCGTTTTGTAGATGAAGACGAAATAACTGATACGGTTTCGGAAACTGACACACCTAGTGTTCTTTGACACCTGTTAAGACTTTCTCTACTCTTATGGTCTGGTGGACTGGACGGAGAACTCTTTAGACATACGTCCAGTCCTTCGTTGTCAATCTTGACCTGTACCTTGTTGTCTGACCAAGGTTTATCCTTTTCCTCACG